>PVKA01004559.1:0-98105 GCA_004027165.1 Ctenomys sociabilis
GGAAGGAAGGAAGGAAGGAAGGAAGGAAGGAAGGAAGGAAGGAAGGAAGGAAGGAAGGAAGAGCTGTCTGCTAATAGTACCAGGCTGGCAGTCATGTAGAATTTCTAAAAGAAATTCCTTTAGGGGACAATTTTAATGTAATTAAGTCAGTCCAGACCATAAGAAAGGAAGAAAAAGTTCACATATTTGAGAACAAGATAATTTAGTAAAATAAAGTTTAGGTCAAATTTATTCAGAGAAAATGAAGAACTGCATTAAAAGATAATCATATTCAAGTTGATTTTATTCCAGGAATGCAAACATGTTTCAATATTAGAAAAATCTATTAGTATAATTCATAAGAGTAAAAGATTAAAAGACAAAGCCATTTGATTATAGTTGCTAGAATGGCATTTAATAAAATTTTAAATGCGTTTTTGTCAAAAACAATTTTTGATTGAAGTAGTCATAGATGTATATTTTAACATGATTAAGAAATACCATTAAAAAGAATAAAAGTCAGGATTTTAAAAATATAAGACATAATTGAACTAATTTAAAAACTATAATATGTAAGATGAATAGCCATATGATTGTTGAAAATGTATGAAAATTAATCTAAATATTTTTGGGGAAGCCACATGAGTAAAATAAAATCATATACCTATATCATTCTTTATACCCAGAAAAATTCCAAATGGATTAAAAATCTTCATGTAGAATATAAACCCATAAAAATATTTGAAGAATATATGGGATTTTTAAAAATCTTAAGTATTGAAAATATTTTATTTATTTATTTATTTATTTATTTACTTATTTTGTGGTACTAGGGATCGAACTCAGGACCTTGTGTTTGCAAGGGAGGTGCTTATGTCACTGAGCTATCACCTTGGTCCAGAGTACTGGAAATATTTTAAAGCATGGCACAAAATCCAGAAGCAATAGGAAAATAATGTAGATGGGTGTGCCAGAGATGGCCACAGATTTCTAAATAAAGTCAGAAAGTAGCTGAAAAAATGAGGAAGTATTTGCAGCTCCTATCAAAGGGTCATGCAGGGAAGCAATGGTGGTGGGGAAGATTCCACTGGAAACCACATAGAGGACAGCAGTGGGCACCAGGTGGTCACATCTGAAAAGGGTCACAGGGCCACCCCCCAGATAAAACAAGCTGCAGCCTGGCTTAGCCTGAGAGAACCACGATTCTAAGTCTCCCTCAGTGATACGCATCTGTCATTCAAGTCACCAAACATAACAGAATTTAAATCTTGCCCCAACTAAAAAGTCCTCTCACTTATCCTTGTTGGGAGTGTTTCCTGGCATACACAAAACGTGGGAAAATGAAATGGACATCAATGGGAACCCAGGCATTTAGGTAATGGAGTGTGTGGTGCCTTCTTTGAGCAGAATGTAGGCCTCTGCCTCTTACTATCCTTGGAGCAAACACATGTGGGTGTGGGCATGTGAACACTTATGTCTACTCACCCATTACATACTTAGAAAACCGCTGGGATCCTCAGAAACTAGTTAGCAAATGGAATCCATTAATCATGGCTCCTTCCCAGGTTATAATGGTTGATACATTGTGTAAACTTGAGAAGTTCAGAAGTTTAAGTGACTCAGCAGGGGGCCAGGGTCCCCCACCTTGTGAACATCCTGAGCTTGTGCAAGAGGAGGGCAGGGAGCTTGCCCTGGGGGTGGGAGCTTGAATATAAAATAAGGGAAGAAGAGAGGCTCACTGGCTCTCCCGCTTTCGCTCTTCTTGCTCTGCCGTGCTCTGCTGCCTCGTTGCCCTTGTGCCATGTGCCACCCTGCCTTGGAGCCATCTGATCTGGATGGAAGCCTCTGCAAACCGCAAGCTAAACAAACCTTCCCTCCCTCAATTTGGAGTGTCAGGTATTTTGTCTCAGCAATGACGGCAGCTAACTGACACAGAGGGGCAGTCATGGTTCATGACATACATTTATCGATATGTTTGGATTTTAAGGTAAGTGTGTACCTTACCTTAAAATGCACAATACATTCATTTAAAGTCATCACGAAAAAATAAAAGTGGTCTTTCACTTACAATCATTTTCATGTAAGCATTCTGGTCTCTGTAAACTATACATCAGATTTAAAGTGTTTTGGTTTGCCTTTTTATCTTTACTTTTTAAAAAAATATATTTAGTACAGAGTCTACATGGTCTCACTACACAGATTGGACTCCTAGGGATCTTCCTGTTTTCAGCCTCCCAAGTGCTGGGATTACAGGAGTGTCACCATGCCCAGTCTCAATTGCCATCTCAGTGCACCATGGGGGAGGGACTGGTACTGCATGCCGGGGATTGAACCCCAGTCCCTGAGCCTGCCTAAGCAGGCACTTTAATCCGCTGAGCTACCTGGCCAGTCCTATCTTTACTTTGGTGGTGGTAACTGTGTTCAACTACCTTTCTTTGCATTGATGCTTCAATGGGAGCCTTGAGCCCACCTAAGAGATAACTTAGAGGAAAAACTGAGGTATGGCACGAAGACCAAGCAAGACATCACAGGACATGAGGCAAGAGGCTAGGAGCAAGGGGTGAGGGAGAAAGAGAAAGAGCTCTGCTGTCCAGCCGCACTTCCAGCCCAGGCTATTGCCCAGTGACCTGAACAACACATTAGCCACTTTCAAGGTTTAAGTTAACTTTTAGAGAAGATGAGAGTTGCTGCTTATCTTCTGACACTGCGAGCCTTGCTATCACTTCTTGGCCATCCATATCTTACCAGCCAATAAAATCCCTGTTTACATTCTTTGCCTTTCAGTTTAATTACATTTCAGATTATAACGATTCCGTTTAGAAATGCCATGTGTCCTCAAATAAGCCCCCAAAACCCACCTCATGTAAATTTTAGAGCCAAGATTTATGAAATCATATTGTCCAGGTGTTTTATTGCATTACCTTGAAATTGCATTGTTTTCTAGTGTAGATTATCTGTTTATTCTTAAGTTATTTTATTACGTTTGGATATGAAAAATAACACTAGCTTTCCCCACATGGGTCACCAGGCTGGTGTGGCTGATGTGTTGTTTTCATACATTTTTATGATGTTCCTGTAGTAAACATAATTTAATAAAGCCAAAGCACACTAAATAAATAATTGCATCTAGAAAAGCAATAAAAACAAATAAAATTAGTACTTTCATAAGTGGAAAAGGTACTTCAATTACTGCTACAAGCAACAACCCACCATAAAATGTGTACAATCATTTCCCTTATGCATATTTCTGGAATGTAATAATTTGATTGAAGATATGAGGCGGCATACAGGGGGCTCAGGGTGCGAAGTGTACACAGTTTCCAACAGGAGACGCCTAATGTCAGCCCTGGGCATCTTTAAAGGACCTACTGTTTTTCTGGAAGGCACCTTTTGGCTAGCACCATCAAACACGCGCTTAATTACATTTCCTAGCTTGTTTAACTGGAAATAAATTCCTAATGGCCAATGAATGCTTTTTACTACTTTTCACCCAACTGCACTGATGTTCTGGCAGAAGGCAGAGGTGCCACTGAGAAGAAGTTTCGACAGTTTTTGACACACTGGGAGGGCCAGTAAGCCCTGTGATAAACCAGGAGCCGGAAGCAGGACACAGTGGCTGAAGCAGTCGGTGTGAGGGGCAAAGCTAGGGAGGGACGTGAAAAGGCCCTGCCTGCATTTCAGCTCAGGAAAGCTCACCACTGTATCAACCAGACTAATTCAGCTTAGTGTGAAGCTCAGGGATTGCTGCTAGTGTTCATGATGTTCCTAGAGCTGGAGGATGCGTCTAGGACTCTGAATTCATGCCAGGAAGTCCTGGTTGTGCCTTGTGAGCTGCTGGCACTCAAGAGAGGCTCTTCAGCTCCTTCCTGCTCTCATGGGTCAGCATGGAAATAGGCAATTGCCAAGGAGCAAAGGGGTGGGGCTGGCAAGATAGCTCAGTGGAATAAAATGCCCGTATAGGCAGGCTTAAGCAAGCACAGGGACCACTGTTGGATCCCCCACACCATATGCTATGCCAGCCCTGCCCCCAGGGTGGGCTGAGCTGGTCACAGAGTCTGGGGGTGTGGTGGTAGTCTGGGGGTATAGTGGCATACACCTGTAATCCCAGCACTGGGGAGGCTGAAAATAGGAGGATCACCATGAGTCCAAGCTGTGCAGTGACCCCCTATAACAACCAAATACATTTAATAAAAAAAAAGGAGAAAAGGTGTGATATACTAAACTATTATGAATTAATTTATTTACAAAAATACAGTAAACTCTAGCTGGGCTTCATGGCACATGACTGTAGTCCCGGCACTCAGAAAGCTGAGGCAGGAGAATCATTTGAGTTCAGGAGCTCAGAGCCAGCCTGGTAACAATGAGATTCCAGCCTCAAAAATAAACAAATAAAATGAAATCTAGGAACATGCTAAGCAGCTACTGAGCTTTGTTTTAAAAGTGTACAACGTGCATTGCCCCTACCACAGGCATGTCCACGCACATGTGCCCTTGAGCACATGTCAATTGCATGTGCCCACCCAGGTGTGCACACACAGCCCATGTGATCCTCCTGTTTCCTGCCCAGTCATCCAATGAACGCTGTGAAGTTTTACAAATACTCATTTAAGTGACCTCGGGTGAAATGAGCTCTGTAGGTGTGCAGCTCTGTGAGTTTTCTGCACCTACAGGTGTCTCACCAGGACAGCAATCAGACATATGCGTTCCTTGCTCAGGCCACTGCTCTGCATCTGCCTTTCACTCCATCTGGCAACAGGGACCTGTTGGCAGTCACCATGGCTTTTTTTCTTCACAGACATCCCAGAAAAGACTCTCCGAGACCCGGCTTCTTCATTCAGTGTAACTCCCTGCTGGGTGAAGCCAGCTTGCTGGGGGCAGTTTTTATCCCTTTATTGCTGGGGAGCAGTTTACTGCAGAGGTCCCAGCTGCACAGCCAGCTTCCTGATCATTACTCAGGTTGTCCTCGAGAGGCCTGCTGGGTTGTCTGGCAGGTTCACATGGACTTCCTAGGAAACTAAACTGCCAAATCACTAGCACCACTGTCTCCTCACTCACCATGCATGGGGTACTAATGGCCTTGCATTCTTCTGGACTAGCCTATCCTAGACCTGAGCTCAAGTGCTCAGTTACTGAGAGCAGGACAGTGAAGGATGACCACACAGAGCAGCTCTCAAAGGCAAGATGAGCCCCCAGGGACAATAGGTACAACAACACCTGTTTGCCGTTAACAACACTCTGGGTGGCCTGGCCAGCATCCCAGCCTTTTGTCTTGCCAAAAGTGAGGTGCTGCAGCCACAGGCACTACAGGCTGGTCCTCCCACCTCTGTGTTAGGCTTTCCTTTCCTCTCATTTGAGTGATAACCATGAAAAGTATATCCATGGAAAAGGTGGCCAGATTCAACTGACATTAGTAAGACCAACCCCATAGATCCCAAAATTCAGGCTGCTGCAGCACTTTCTGAGCATTTGATTTTGCAGTGTTTTCATGATTTAACCTGGAAGTTTACATTCCTGTTGGAGAAGAGAGAGAGGAGGGAGGAAGAGGGTGAGAGTGTGGGATTTACCATTCCTCTTATATGCACACGCGTTCCAAAGGACATTTTCATAGAGATCACAGTTGGATGTGCAAGTTGAATTGAGTTTGCAGAAATAAAAGAAAAAATGCAATTGCTGATGCTGCAAGCTCCCCCGTGTCAAGAGTTCAATCGGGTAATGCCATTACTATGCACAGGATCAATCCCAGAGTGCAGGATGCTTATGCTAACATCACCTCCGAGCCACACAGGCTCAGCCCCAGGGCTACAGAGCTGTGCTTTCAGGAATCTATTTACCCCAGAGAGGAGGAGAAAGATTGGGGCAGACTGACTCTGCTCCACACAGGAAGTGGTCATTTTTTATTCATCAGAGAAGTAACCGGTAAAATAAGCTTTCTCCAAACAGCACCCCTGTACCTGGTTCTGGTCACCAAGGAGGTACAGGGTACTTATTCTGTGAGCCTTGTGACTCTTGTGAGTCCAGACTTGGGAAGAAAATGTGTGGTGGTCCCAATCCAGTCTGTTGGAATCTACATGACTTGGACATGAAGTTGACTTCATTTGGGTTCCAAAGGTCTGCCGGCTAGTGTGCTCATTTATATTTAAACATACTATAAAGAGAGGAAGCAGAACTCTCTGATGTGCATGCTAAATAAAAATAAAGATGGAAATCATGAAAGAAATCTGATTCAGAATGGATTTGTAAGGTAAAAGCACAGGGACTGGGAATTGGGCTTCTGAGAGCAGAACTAAGTGTCACCACCTAGGACAGTTCTGGTTTCGACCCTGAGGTGGGTCCAGGGGTCACATTCACTTCTCAGAGGGGCCATGAGGCTCAGACAGACAGAACACTTGCTCAGATTACTTGGCGGCCTGGCTGGGTCTGGATTCAGAGCCTGTGGGTCCTTTGGGGTCCCCCCTGTGCTAGCTCAGGGGCTGCATCTGTATTTACAGGTATCCGTAAAGTGTATGACTCTGCTTGGATGGGATGACTGTCAGCACAAACCCAGGTCAAGGAGATCAACCTCAGTGATGTGTCCTTGTCACACATCATGAAGCCTGGGGCAGCGTCACAGCACTCAGCATGTGGCATGAGCTCTCACTGAAATGGCAGGGGAGAGGGAACCAGCTCAGCCTGGGTGTGAGGGATGGAGGACCTGGGAAGCCACATAACCCAAGAAATCTCAAAGGCAGACAGGCAGGGACGCCACTGAGATTCACTGAGACACCTTCTGGACCTGACATGCCTCCACCAGCCTCACCTTCTGAACACCACCCCAGGAAGGAACAACATGCCTCTGGCCAGAGCGAGATGTTCAGCTGATGTGACTTTTGGGTCTGCTGGGCCAGTTGGAGTGGGGCAGTGACAGAGCCCTACTGGGAGTTGCCTGCTATCTGGCTCAGTAGAAATGTGAGGCGCAGGGTCAGATGGAGTCATCCCAGAGAAATCTAAGGGACTTCGGTGCTGGAGCTCCACATCAGCCCAACCCTCATCACCTCCTCAGAGCAGAGGTCTTTTCCACTAGGACCCCAGGCTCTGGAGGCAAGAACCTACTGGTGCTACCTATGGAGCTCGAGCCGGCACTCCTGGCAGACCACGGCCCCAAATAGTCTCAGAGGTGAAGGCTAACATTCAGTTGTTCCTGTCAGTTAGGACTTCCAGTTTAGGGATTTTTTTTGACAATGCTCCCTGGTCCCACCCCCCCAAAAAAGTAGTACTATGGCGATTATTGTATTATCGATTGTGAGTATTTTGACAATTGATTCTATTGAAATATTTAGAGGCAGAGAAAAGATGCTTGGAGATGATTTTGGGATTGGGATTGCTGATCGCCAGGAGCCAAGGGGTGCTCCTTGGCTTTGGGCTGGGCCACAAAAATCCAGTGAAGTCTTTAATAGTAGGAAAGATGAACCCTCTAAATGGTTATGTGCATATTTTTTTGCACTTTTATTTACTTTGTGGTACCAGAAATCAAACTCAGGACCTTCTGCTTGTGAGACAGGTGCTTATGCCACTGAGCTATCTCCATGGCCTGAACCTCTATATGGTGAAAAAAAGTCAGACCCACCACTCACTGCCCTGTGCTAAATGCTTCCATGGTGCCTCCTCTTGCTTAGAGAAAGTCCTTTCCATGGCTTGGTTCTCAACTCACTCCACATAGCTCCCTTGGAGACCAGTGTGCCGGCTGGCTGCTCTGTGTGTGTTGGGGACTCACTTGGGAGCTGCCTTGTCAACCCCCTCCATGTATCAGTCAAAACCTTCTCCCATGCAGTGCCCTTGTCCCTTGGTGGGTCAGACCTCTGCTCCCCCATAAAAGGTGGGCTCCTCTGAGCAGAAAGCCCTGCTTAGCATCACAAGGGCTCGCTCATGGCTTGGACACCCCTCCAAGCCATGAGAATGTGACAACGGCTCTTAATACTCCCTTGGTGTAACCACACGTCCAGTGACACACCACTGACCTGAGCTCCTAGAAAGCACTTCTCACTCATGTGACACAGAATAGATGCAGTACTCATTCTAACAAATAAGATGCCATGAAGGAAGACCAAGCTGGTCTTGCTATGGGAAATCCCCTTAGCTAGCCCTGACTTCAGGGAGTAAGACAGACACTCTCTCCAGGAACACTTTTCTCCTTCAGTCTCTGTAGGGGTCTGTGATGTGACTCTAAGAAGTAGGAGCCCTGAGTTGTGCCACTGTGTCGTATACAACATGCATGTGGCTTTCAGTTCATCAGTTTATAATAGGGATAGACAGGCAATCTACAGAATGAGAGATAAATTAATGGATGGATGGATGGATGAATGGATGGATGGATGGATGGATGGATGGATAGATAGATAGACATCCTACCCTAGGGAGGATGTGAAGAAAGGGTAACATCTATCCTTTGTTAGTGGGAGAAAAACAGGAAAAGGTTTTAGAAGGTGAGTGCACAAAATCTATCCAAGTCTCAAATAAGGGGATATCTGCAGATAATTCCACTTCTGAAAACCTTTCCTACATAACTGCACTTAATTTAGCTACATGAGAAAGGTTGCTCACTAGAGCATTCATCCTAACAGTGAGAAGTTGCCACAGCCTATGTGACCACAGTACAGAGGCTAATTAATGAAATGATGACACTATTAATATCAAGCTTTTGTCATCCTAATGTGTCACCTCTGAGAAATGGAGACAATGAGGGTTGTCCCCAAGTTAAATGAGCATTCCTACTGGTAAGCTTAGACAATGTTTGCATACTAAAAGTGCTACCCATATATGTGCGTATCCCTGCCACCATGACCACCGCCATTGGCTTCTTCAGCAGTGGCAGCAACATGGCCACTGTCACCATCATCATATCGCCTCTATCACCACTATCACTACCATCTCCGTCACCATCATGATCGCCATCACCGCCATTACAGTAGTGACAGGTCACTGGCTGGGTGTACAGGGTGCAAACCAAAGGTGAAGACCAAACCCTGCCCAGAGGCGGGCAAGCTGCTCAACTGTCCAATGAACACCGTGCAGTGTGAGCACTGGAAGCAAATCAGTGCGTTAAACTTTGTCCCTGCACCTTTCTAGAAGTGCCTTCCCTGCTGACTGATTCATGAGGCTGCATGTTTTGCCTTTGGTCAATACATCTGGTCCTTGACAATTTATAAATTTAGCTTTAGAAAGTTATGATAATGAACTAGAATTTCACCTGGTTGAGAAAAAAACAATCCTGAATGCATCCTCATTGTGAACTCATAATGTCATGTAGCAATTTTCTCCGATATGTCACATGCCTAGCTTGATGGGGATGCAATGACAATTTTTTTCTCTTTCCAAAAATGGTACCTCATCACCAGTATTCTCCATTCGAGATTGAAAAAGTCTTTTAATAACAACTGTGAAGAACTCTGTGTTCAAAGCTGAGGTTTTAAATGAAATTGTCTTAAAAAAATCAAATGTGAGCAGAAATGATATTGTTTCACTAGATTACAAAAATAAAATAGAGTGGAAAAGTTTTCTAAAAATATTTCCCCACAGTGCAATGATCCCAGAAATGAAGTGCCCAATAAACACAGCAAATCAGCCGAGCTGAGATGGAAGACAAGCTCTTGCTCTGCAGAGAGGGACTTCCCTGCAGATGCCAGGGACTGGCCACCCCAGCCTAGGGACGCCATGCCCCCTGGTGGCTGGGAAGAGGTCACATGGCCGCCCTGCAGGGGGGCCATACCTGCTTCTGCCTGGACCATCTGGCGGCCCAGCTCTTTTCTGCTACCTGCTACCTGCCACCTGTCACCTGCCACCTGCCACCTGTCGATGGCTCCAGGGCCCCCAGGGGAAAGAGCAAGTGGAGGTAAGATGGGGACTTGGATGCGCCAGCCATGCAGAGGGCAGGGAAGCCCCCGGGCCAGGGGCTCTGCCCCAAGGCCACCTCCCTGCCGGACCACAAGGCCACTTCTCTTGCAGGACCACGAGGCAGCCTCTGCTGCGGCACTGCTGCTGTAGGATGCTCGCGGTCTCTAAAATCGAGCCTTCGAGTCAGCTCTCAGCGGGCACCAGGTCTTAAGAGACTGCGTGTAGCCCGCCTTCGCCAACATCAGCCCCCAGCCAGTCACTGCGGGCCTTGGCCCAGCTGAAAATCCCCACTCTGCTGGGCATCCACGGCCCCTGCCAGCAGCAGAGGGCTGGCAAGAGCACCTCTGTGCCCAGGAACCAGGTTCCCCAGCGTAGGACATTCTCAGCGGCCTTGACACTTCCGGTGCGTGGCTGCTCCGGTGCGTTTCTCTTGGCCCGGAAGAGGCCCATGAAACCAAACGACTTCTGCTTACCCCTCCTTCCCCGCCGTCACACACATAACTCCCTGTGACAGTAACGGGATGTGCATGGGCACCAAGGGGGGCATAGAATTTTAATCTCTGCGCAAACGGCGCCGGCGTGGTACGGGCAAAGTTTTTGTTTTTTCCCAAGGCTTTTACTCAAGCGATATATTGTACATGTGGTTGTGAATTTTTCCCTTCTTTTTAATTTTAAATTGAGATTATGAACATATTTTATGCAGGTTAATATATCCTTTTCATGTAAAATTTAACTCAAACCAGTTCTAGCACATTAACAACAAGAGAAATTCTCCGGCTTAGTATAAACATCCTTCATGAAACCTGAAATGCGTGTCCTCTGGAAATAATTTTGCTGAGATTTGGGATATTATTAAAATTCTGTCAGAATTCTCTCACTGGAGTCTAGTGAGCCCCTGAGCCCTTTTGCACCACGGCTCAGAGCAAGCTCTTCCTGGTTGGCCTGAGCATCCTGCACGGCGCATCAGGACCAGGGAGGGGCTCCCGCCCAGCCCAGGCCACAGGCAGGAGCCTGGAGTCCCAGTGGGGGCTGACTCTCCATGGCCTCCAGTTGTGCCCAAACAGGCAAGATCCCCAGACAGAGGTTCCCCAAGCTGCTGGGATAAACCACAGCCTCTCTGTTCCGAGAACTTCCATCTTTGGGTTTCTGCGAGAGGAGGGGTTCTGGCCAAGACTTAGCTCTGAGGACACCTGGGCCGTCTCAGCCACTTCCTCAAAGTGCTGCACTGTGAGGGCAAGCACTGCCAGAGGGCAAGGGTAAGGCTCCACCCCCCTCCCCACACTCCTGTAAGCGTGAGCTCTCAAGGTTTTGCTACCGCACAGAAGCCTTGTGCTTCATTTTCTCTTATGATGAGCAGCCCACCATTCTCCTGCTCACATTATTTCTGGGATATAAGAAGGCTCCTCCTCAAGCCAGAGCAGTGCCAGGGCTCTGCCCTTGGTCCAGCTGCTGATGGCTGCTGCGCTAGTGGGTCATGTGGAGTGTCAGGCTCACCAGCTTCCTCAGGGATTCTGTGAAACTGCACATTCTGCAGCAGTGGGTCCAAGATGGGCCCAAGACTGCTGTCCCAGCACCTCCCAGGTACCACATGGTGGCTGACAGCTGGGCTCCAGAGCTCCAGCCATGTATCTCTACATTCAGTGGCTGATTACAGCCTAGACTCCAGGTCTGAAGGTGGACCAGTTTCCATGACAATGTGTGACCAACAGGCTTAGGAGGCAGCCCCTGGAATGGGTGACAATGTGTCCAAACCACAAGTGTGATAAGGATGCAGTGCCAGAGCAAGTGAAGAAACCCAGCACATCAAAAACAAAAAAACAAGTAATCAGATTAAGGAATGGACAAAAGACTTGAGCAGACATTTCTCTGAAGAATACAAACAAATGGGAGGCACAGCAACATGAAAAGAAATGCTGCCAATCACTAGGGAAATGCAAATTAACACCACAGTGAGATATCACTTTGCATCCATTGGGATGGCAAGAGGGGAGGAGGAAGAAAAGAAGTGAGAGGGAGAGAGGGAGGGAGGGAGGGAGGGTGGTTAAAGCAGGGAAAGCAAGGAAAGGAGGGAAAGCAAAGAAAGGAGAAAGAGTTAAGGGAGACAAGTGTTGGAAGGATGTGAAGGATTCAGATCCCTTGTGCATGATTAGAAGGAATGTAAACGGTCTGGCTGCTTTAGAAAACGTATGGTGACAGGTCCTCAAAATCTTAAAAGTAGACTGAACCTATGATTCAACAAAGTTACTTCCAGGTATACAAAAAGATTAAAAGTAGAGACTCAAATAGATTTTTATACCTATTTTTGTGATTTCCACAGTAGTCAAAAGGGGGAAGTGGCTGTGACCAGGACAGAGGGAAGGATACCCATGATGAGGTCTGTCCTGAGATAGGAGCATGCTCCTCCTCGGAAGAAAGGACAGACATTCTGACATGTGCTACAGCATGGGTGTGCCCTGGGCAGGCATTGCTAACTGCATGAAGCCAACCCCAAAAGACAATTTTGCGTGATTCCACATCTCAGACATGCACAGAATCACCAGATTCCGAGGCAGAGAGTGGAGTCACCATTTGGAAGAGTACATCAGTTACTTTTCTCATTTCTGAGACAAAATACTCAATGTCTAAAGTTAATGGAAGAGTGGTTTATTTAGCTCAGAGTTTGTACAGTTGTAGTCCATAATCAGCTGGCTCCAAGACATGATAGCGTTGCAGAGAGACATCAAAGAGGAAAACCGGTTTATGGTGGGCAGAAGATAGTAAAGCAAGAAAGGACAGTCATAGCCCTTTCTACCCCTTACATATTACTCAGGCTACGTAGGGTGGGTAGCACTCATACTCTTAATCCTAGTGTCCTCGAGCCTGGCTCTGCAGCATGAACCCATCCTAATGTCACACTCTAGATTAAGCCAAGCCTGAAAAGTCCCCACCTATGACTACAAGAAGCTTTTTTAGGCCCCTGCCCCAAAGCGCACCAAGGGAGCGACCAGCCTGAGACATACACCGGCTACTCGCCCAACAACTCCCCGGAGCCCCCACCTGCAAGCTGGCTGAGCGAATGGGAATTTTCCCCACTCTCAGCATCCCAGTTTGCTGAGTGTGTGGTGAGTCTGAGGGAGAGCCTTTGGCTTCTTAATGTGAGTGGCACGCTATCTGGAGCCCCCGCCTAAAAGCCCACTGAGCGAGTGACCGGCCTGAGACGTACAGGGTCGACTCACCGGACAACTCCCTGGAGCCCCCACCCCCAAGCCCACCAAGCGAGTGGGAATTTTCCCGACTTTTGGTATCCCGGTTCGGTGAGTGTGTAGTGAGTGTGAGGGAGAGCTATTGGTTTCTTCCCATGAGGGCTATGCACCACCCAGAGCCTCAGGCCCCAGGACATCCTAGCCAGAGACCTGCTTGAGACATCCCAGAAAGGCCTGCCTGGCAATTTCCAGGTGCCCCTGCCCCCAAGCCAGCCACAGCAGCTAGAACTTCTGTGACTCTCCCAGCACTTGATCCACTCCTGCCCAGCCTGGTGATTGTGAGGGACAGCTTCTGCCCTCCCCAGTGCTCCCAGACCAGGGACCTAACAGAGGGGAACCACAGGCTCACAGGTGTACCAGAAGAGCTGCAGCAAAAAGGAACTGAACACAACAGGTAGGCATAACTGGATAATCTCAAACTTAATAGACTGGCACCTGAATCTCATTACATGCTAAGGTTATAACTGCACCAAAGCACTACACAAAATGTCAGAGGTCATTGCTATACAAAATGACAAGACAAGGACAAAAATGCAGTCTGAGGGATCGAGTCCACCAATAAGTGCAGAGGATACTAGCTCAGCTGAAATGAATGAATTAACAGAGATGGAAGAAGGAACAACAGCAGAAAAGTATAGAGGAACTCAGACCAGAATTAATGCCTGAAATAAAAAATAAATATTTGAATACATAGCATCTGCAGTAATGAATCAAATCCAGAAACATATGGGGAAAACACAATGCCCACCTAGAACAAGCGCAGAGAATACTATACAGCTGTAAAGTATGAATTAACAGCATCAGAAGCAAAGAAACAACAGTAGAAAGGTAAAGAGGAACTCAAAGCAGAAATAATTTCTGAAATAAGAAAAGAATTCTTTGAAATCATAGCATCTGAAGTAGAGAATCAATTCCAGAAATATATAGAGGAAATCCAACTTGGAAGAAACTCTGCAGTAAAAGAATTAATAGTTACCTCTAAAGAAGACATTGATAAAAAAAAATAGAGGAGATCAGAAATATGATGGATTCCTTGAATGAGCAATACAGAAAAGAAGTAGAATACATGAAGCAGAGTCAAAGAGATATAGAAGAATGTAAAATATCAATCATGAGTCTACAAAACTGTTTGAGTGAAAACGAAGACAGAGTTTCAGATCTTGAGGATGCTGGGCAGATAGTGAAAAGATGAGAAAGGATCTCTTAAAAACAACGAGAATGCAGAAAGAAAAATCCATCACCTGCAAGATGACACCAAGATGAACAATATGAGATTAATTGGCATAAATGAGAATGAAGGAGTCAATACAAATGACATAAAAAGAATTTGGGGAGAAGTAATTTCAGAAAACTACCCAAATATGAGGAAACAATCCAACATTCAGGTAACTGAAGCATACAGAACACCAAATAACTTCAACCCAAGTAAAAACACACCAAGACATATAATAGTCAAGATCCCAGAAATCCAACAGAAAAAGAATATATTGAAAGCTGCTAGAGAGAAGAAGCAGATCACATTCAAAGGAAAACTCATCAGAATTACAACCGACTTCTCTACACAAACCATGAAGGCAAGGAGAGCATGGAGCAGAGTTCTTGAAGTCCTGTATGAAAACAAATTCTAGTCCAGACTATTATACCCTGAAAAATTCTCTTTCAAGTTTGATGGAGAAGTGAAATACTTCTACGACAAAGAACAACTAAAGAATTTCATGATGACAAAGCCATCCCTTCACAGGCTGCTGAAAGATGTTCTAGAGAGAGACTACAATGACCAGAACTCCACAAATGAGAACAGAAGGAACCCACTAAACAAGACAGACAATTAAACACAGGATACAAAGGAGTGAACAACAGCAGGTAAATATCATGACAAACATAAGGCAACACATTTCAATTATAACCATCAATGTAAATGGACTCAATTCACCAATAAAGAGAAATAGACTGGCACAGTGGATTAGGAAACAAAATCCAACAATATGCTGTATACAACAAAAACACTTAACCCAAAAACACATTCAAAGGCTCAAAGTCAAAGGATGGAAAACAATACTACATGCCCCAGCACCTCAGAAAAAAGCAGGAGTAGCAATTCTGTTCTCAGACAATCTCAACTTCAAACCAAGAAGGATCAAATGACACAAAGAAGGCCACTATATATTGGTCAGGGGGAAAATTCAAGAGCAAGAGCTAACACTTACAAATATCTATGCACCAAACAAAAGAGCGCCTAACTATGTAAGACAAATCTTAATGGACATGAAAAACCTAATTTCTAAGAACACAATCTTAACAGGAGACCTTAACACCCCCTTATCTCAAAAAGGTAGATCAACCATGCAAAAAATTAGCAAGGAAACAGCAGAACTGAACCAGAGCTTGGATCAAATGGACCTGGTGGACATACACAGAGGGTTCCACCCAACCGGAGCTGAATACACATTTTTTTCAGCTGCACATGGGTCATTTTCCAAAATAGACCACATACTGGTCCATAGATCATGTATAAGTATATGCAAGAAAACAGAAATTATCTGATGCATATTATCTGACCACAGTGCAATGAAACTGGAACTAAATGACAAAAGAAACCAGAAAAACCCATTAAATTCATGGAAATTACACAACACCCTATTCAACTATCAATGCGTCACAGAAGAAATTCAACAATATCTACAATTCAATGAAAATTCAAGCACAACTTATCGCAATTTATGGGATGTGATGAAAGCAATTCTTAGAGGGAAAATCATAGCTATGAACTCACACATTAGGAAAACAGAATGGGAACAAATAATCACCCTAATGTTGCAGCTCTGATATCTAGAAAAAGAAGAGCAAACCAAACCCTGAGAGCAAAGATGGGAAGAAATCATAAAGATTAGAGTAGAAATTAATTCAATTGAGATGAAGAAAACAGTTCAAAGAATCCACAAATCAAAAAGTTGGTTCTTTGAAAGACTGAATAAAGTTGATAAACCTCTAGCCAACCTCATCAAAAAAGAGGAAAGAAAAAAATCAAGTACATGCAATAAGGAATGAAATCACCACAGACCCAGTGGAAAATCAGAAGATTATCAATAGTTACTTAGAGAATCTTTACACTCACAGAATAGAAGACACAGAAGAAATTGACAAATTCCTCGAAAGGTACAAATTACCAAAACTGAACCAAGAAGATGTAACAACTCTCCTTAAGCCAATAACAGTCAATGAAATACGAAATGTAATAAAAATTACCCTGCCAACAAAGGAAAGTCCAGGTCCTGATGGATTCACAGCTGAATTCTACAAGAAATTTATAGAAGATATAATCCCTATACTCCTCAAACTCTTCAATGAAATTGAAAAGGAAGCAGTACTCCCAAAATCATTTCTGGAGGCAAGTATTATACTGATTCCAAAACCAGGGAAAGGCACAACCAAAAAGGAGAACTGCAGGCCAATCTCCCTCATGAACATAGATATAAAAATACTCAATAAGATCCTAGCAAATAGAATGCAGCAAATCATCAAGAAGATCATACACCATGACCAGGTAGGATTCATCCCAGGGATGCAAGGATGGTTCAATATTCCAAAATCCATAAATGTAATACACTATATTAATAGACTGAAATCTAAAAACCACATGATCATCTCAATTGATGCAGAGAAAGCTTTTCACAAAATCTAACACTCATTCATGTTCAAGGTCCTACAGAAAATTGGAATAGATGGACTCTAGCTTAACTTGATAAAAGTCATCTATGACAACCCAAAAGCTCATATAATCCTAAATGGGGAAAAACTGAAATCTTTTACTTTTAAATCAGGTACAAGACAAGGATGTCCTCTTATCACCCCTCCTATTCAATATAGTTTTGGAATCATTAGCAACAGCCATTAGAAAAGGAGAAATAAAAGGAATAAGAATAGGTAAAGAAGAAGTTAAATTATCACTATTTGCAGATGACATGATACTTTACTTGGAAGACCCCAAAAATTCCACCAAGAAACTACTAGAGGCTGGAGAAATGGCTCAGTAGAATAAGTGCTTCCCTGGCAAGCACAGGGGCCTGAGTTCAATCCCCAGTTCTGACAAAAAAAAAAAAAACAACAACAAAAAAAAAAACCCTCATATATAATAATATCATTAAGCTTCTCTTCTGGATGTTTAACAACTAAATTCTGAAATATCAAAATTAAAGAAAAAGAGGGAGTAAAAGGATAGCCAATATTTGGGCCCTAGCCCTTCAAAGTCAGTGAGAACTCAGGATATAAGAGAATCTGTGCTGTGACATCTTGTAACTCAGAAGTATCCCAAATTTTCTGATCAAGAAGATTATGGGGCCACAGAGAAAAGTGATTGACGATGTGTAGTGTGCCTAAGGAGAGTCACCTAGAGAGAAAATTTTCTCTCAGGCTTTCACAGAGAGCAAATTGGTCAAGTAATGATTGTGACTTATCTAGATGGCTGACACTGACAAAAGATCTACAAACTGCTGTATAGGGTTTCAGCGTAAGTCCTGAGGGGATTTGACTGACCTTGTCAGATACAAAAATTACATTTTTAGTAATATGGGTCTTGCTTTAATTTGGTTTTAACCATCCAGCTGAAAACTATAGCCACAAGGTACAAAATCCAATGCCATATTAATGTACTGAGCTGTGTTAGGCTCAATTCAACAGCTTCTGACAATTGCCATTTCTGCTGATAAGCCACTATTGTTATGGACTATTGGACTATATTGCATTATTTTGTTGAATTCAAGTACCTACAATCTTTAGATTGGATTCAAGTATAAAAAGGTCCTTTAAATACTTCTCCAAATATAGCTTTTTTAACTGCAGTGGAACACCCATCTCTGACAAAACAAAATGAAAAAGGGGGATGTGCTGGGAGCCACAAAGCCAGGAAATTGATCAAATATCTGTAGGTGGGACTTGGGCCAGTGCATAAAGCAAACAATCTACCTCACTCCTGAGATGAACATCCTGTGTGGTTAAGGTTAGCTAACAGTTGCTAGGCAACCTAGTGTCTTATGTTACTATCTTCACAAAAGTGAAAGGACCGTTTTGTTATGAAAAAAAGAGAAGAAAAAATTATATATGTATAAAAGTTTGTACTAATATTATTTAGACAAGATATCATGTCTGCATCAGTCCTCTGAATAACTACTACAAAGACTACAATATGAAATATATTAACTATTGCAAGCATCCTACTAACCTGCTTTTGAAACTGTTTCATTGTTATTTTATCTTTTTTTCATTAAAATGAATTTTTTAAAAAAAGAAACCACTAGAACTGATATGGAAATTCAGTAGCATAGCAGGATACAAAATCAGTACTCAAAAGTCAATAGCATTCCTCTACACAGATAACAAGCACACTGAAAGGGAAACAATAGAAACAATACCTTTTACAGTAGCACCATGGAAAATGAAATACCTTGGAATTCACTTAACCAAGGAAGTTGAAGATCTTTTCACAGAAAATTACAACACCCTAAGAAAAGAGATGATAGAGGATTTCAGAAAATGGAAAGATATTCCATGCTCCTGGATAGGAAGAACCAACATCGTGAAGATGGCCATACTCCCAAAAGTGCTGTAAAGATTTAATGCAATCCCTATCAAACTGCCACCAACATACCTCCCAGACATAGAGAAATCATTCCTAAAATTTATTTGGAACCACAAACGACCAGGCAATCTTGGCCAATAAAGACAAGGCAGGAGGCACCACAATTCCTGACTTGAAATTATACTACAAAGTGACTGTGATAAAATCAACATGGTATTGCCAACAAAATAGACCTCAAGATCGATGGAATAGATTAGAAGATGCAGAAGCATCTACGATCACACTCAGCCGTCTGATCTTTGACAAAGGGGCCAAACACGCTTACTGGAAGAAAGATAGCCTCTTTAACAAATGGTGCTGGAAAACCTCGCTTTCTACATGCCAAAAAGTAAAATTTGACCCAGCTCTATCACCATGCACTAAGCTAAAGTCAAAATGGATTAGAGATCTAAACATTAAAACAAAAACACTCAATCTGGAAGAGAAGTTAGGAGGAACTCTTGAAGACATAAGGGTAGGCAAAGAGCTTATGAACCAACACATATTCGCACGGGAAACACTTGAAAGAATCAACAGCTGGGAACAACTCTTCTTGAGGAGTTTCTGCAGGTCAAAAAAAATTGTCAACAAAGTAAAAGACATCCCAAATTTTGAAAAAATCCTAACAAGCAATCAGAAAAAGAGCTCCTCTCTAGAATATATAAAGAACTAAGATAAAACAGGGCCCTCAAATTTAAAGACCCAATTCAGAAATAGGCATCTGAGATGAATACACACTTCTCAGAGGACAAAATTAAAGAAGTGAATAAACATATGAAAAAATGCTCCACATCACTAGTCATCCATGAAATGTAAATGAAAACAATACTGAGATATCATCTCACTCCAGAAAGAATGGCTATCATAAGGAAACCAACCAACAACAAATGTTGGAGAGGTTGTGGGGAAAAGGGAACACTTCTCCACTGCTGGTGGGAATGTAGACTGGTACAACCATTGTGGAGGTCAGTGTGGAGACTCCTCAAAAGAATAGGACTAGAAATCCCATTCAAGCTGGCTATCCCCCTACTGGGAATTTTCCCAGAGGAACTGAAAACATTATATCATAGTGATACATGCGTACCTATGTCAATAGCAGCACAATTTGTGATAGCAAAATCTTGGAAACAATCAAGATGTCCATCACATAAGGAATGGTTGAAAAAGATGTGGTATTTCTATATAATGGAGTATCACTCAGCTATAAAGAATGATGAACCTGAAGCATTTATATTGAAGTGGATGCCACTTGAACATATACTCATAAGTGAAATAAACCAGATACACATGTGCAAATATCGTATAGTCTCCCTAGTACAAGAAGTCAAAAGAGGAAATAAAAATAGCAAGGTACAACAACAACTAAAATCAATTGAGTCAGATAAGGCAAAATGAATGGCATATGCTGCAGGGTACTAATCAGCTTTTCTTCTGAATGGTTAACAACCTAAGTTCATAGATCAAAAATTGGAGAAATAGAAGAGCCACAAGGCCAGCCAACATTTTGGCCTTAGCCTTTCAAGGTCAGTGAAGACTCAGGACATAGAAGAACATGTACTGTAACATCATGCAACTCAGTTGTGCCCCAAATTTTCTGATCAAGGAGATTATTGAGCTACAGAGGAAGGTGATTGATGATCTATAGTGTGCCTGGGGAGAGTCACATGGAGAGAAAACTTTCTCTCAGGCTCTCATACAGAGAAAACTGGTCAAGCAATGGCTGTGACTCATCCACATGACTGACACAGACAAAGGATTTACAGAATAATGTACAGGATTACAAGATAAACCCTGAGGGGACTTGAGTGACCTGATCAGATACAAAAGCTACATCTTTTGTTATATATGTCTTGCTTTATCTTGTTCTTAATCATCCAGCAGAAAAGTATAAAAATGAGGTATATAACATGGGGCCATAATATAAGTTGACCTGTAAATGGCTAAAGTCAACAACTTCTTCTGATAACTCACTATTATTATGGAATGCTGGACTGTGTTGGATTGTGTCGCTGAGTTTAGCCACCTACAATGAAGTGCCCATCTTTGACAGTTCTAGACAAGAAAGGGGGGATACAAAGGAAGAACCATGATGTGATTTTATAAACAGTACAGTTAGGATAAATATGCAGTGCTTCTGCATAATTCTACGAGAAGCAAGATTTGCACTAATAGTGGTTGGACAGGATATTATGTCAGCTTCTGGTACTATGGACAATCACTGGGAAGATAATATGGTAGAAAGTATTAATTATTGAAAGTGTGCTATAATTCAGCTTTAAAAAATAAGATAAGTGCACAGCTACATTCTCTTAATTCATTGATTAGAGACATCTGCTCTAATAGTGTCTGCAAGTAGAATATCATATTTGCACCTTGTATGGTAACAACCCATTATGAAAATATAGTTTGCAATGTATTAGTTATTGAATCTGTCTTGTTAATTTGATTTGAAACTGTCTCATTGCTATTTGTTATTCAATAAAAAAGAAGCTTTGTTAGGGGAGAGGACCATCTAGATATAAGCCATAGCAGGGGTTTGGGACAGTGGGGCACTGATATTTAATGGCACAAAGTTCCAGTCTGAGAAGATGAAGAGTTCTAGAAATCAGTTGCGGCATAATGTGGATGGGCTCAATGCTGCTGAACTGTATGCTTAAAAAAGGCTCAGATGGGCTAGGGACTTAGCTCAGCAACACAATGCCTGCCTGAGAAGCACAGGGTGTGGAGTTTAATTTTCTGTACTAACAACAAAACAAAAAAAGATGGTTGAGATAGTAAGCTTTATGTTAGAGGTACTGGAGCACAATTACACAAACCTCAGGCAGGACTACTACCTGCACTCCCTGTGGTCTGTTGTATGCAACGTTTTCAGGATGAGGGGCACAGGGTTCTTCAGGGGATGGGCTGTTTCTGTGAGAAGGAAAGCATGTAAGGTAGTGAGCACCACCTGCCAGAGAGCACCGGAAAAGCTGAAATCCGGTGAGGCCTGGGCTCAGGGAGTCTTGGAGGGAGCTTGGCCTCTCTCTCTCTCTCTCTCTCTCTCTCTCTCTCTCTCTCTCTCTCTCTCTCTCTCTCTCTCTCCCTCCTTCCCTCTCTCTCTACCCCCTCCCTCCCTCTATTTCTCTCTCCCTTCTCTGCCCAGAAGAGATTAGATTCAAGGCCTTGCAGTACATCCCTATCCATGTCTTCACTTGGAAACAGGATCCTCACTAAGTTGCTAAGTTGCTGAGGCTGGACTCAAACTTGTGATCTTCTTGCATCAGCCTCCCCAACTGTTGTGATCACATTGTCCATAGAGGATGGAAGGGGAGAGGGCTAGCTTTTTCACCTCACCTAATGGCATATGTAAGACATTGAATTCCACACAGAGAGGGCCCAAGGGCATGTTCTAGTAGAGAAGGAGTACAAGGGGGAAAGAACAGGAGTTCATCTTACCTTGTACTTCTGACCACAATCCTCTCCAACTCTGCTTTCCCAGGCTCTTTTTCCCATCTGAAGTCTGAGGTTTTGCTTCCATATCACAGACATTATGTATTTTTTTTTTTTGTATTTTACTCAGCCTCTAAATCAATAACTGGCCTAATGTAATCAAAATCAAATGTGCTTCTGGCTTTTTGTGTTTCTTCAGAAACATGAAAAACATGGACAGCTTTTCCTGGACACAAATAAACTCCATCCCTGGCCCCCATACCAAGTGGCAGGGGCTTAGGTAGAAGATCTCTGGGGCCCTGGCAGGTTTTGGGGGTTTTCAAGCCAATGCCCCACTCACAGGAACAGAATACTGCAAATCTGGCATGGGGGTGGGGCTTCAGCTTGGTGTTTGGTGCAGAGAGGGGACCTAGGAACACACACACCTGGCAGACTCTGTCACTGAGCTACACCCACCCACCATTTGCATTTTGTGATGGGGCTCCCTCCCTGCCCCGAGGCTGCAGGGTCACTGTCCACACTCAGACGTCTTAGATGAAGCAGCTGCACTGCAGCTCACTCAGGAAGGAACTGACATCCAAGGGAGAGCACGATGCTGCTTGTGACTCACTCATCAACAAACGAGGGGACAGGGAAGAAGGGCTGTTTTGGTCCTCAGTTATAAAAGGCTAAAATGTCTTTCTCATTTCTTTCTGCTTCTGAAGTGCTATCATCTCTCTATGGCTTTCCCCACTGTTACTCTCTGCCAGCCACACTTCCTGAAAACCACCCTGATCTTCTCTTGTGGAAACACAAGAGAAGGCATCACTGTGGTCATCCTGGGGGTGAGGTTTTCCAAACACATGTTCAGAGGAGTGAGACAGAAATATAAATCACCCAGCAGAGAAGCTGGTGCCCAGCAGATGCGCCAGGAAGGGGCGCTATCTGCATGAGCCTCATTCTGCAGTGTCATTGAGGAAGCTTCCAGGAAGAAAGGCCGGAAGCCAGGAAATGCTGTTTGACATGAGATGGAGATGACGAAGCATCTGACTGCACCTGGCCAGGTCCCTGGGCCCTAGAACAGCTGTGTTGCTTCCTGAACTAGCCCCTGTAGCTGTGTAAGTCACCAAGCGGCTCTGCCTCCAGGTTCAGCCTCCATCAAGACTTATTGACCCAGAGATAGATATCGACCACCCTGAGAGTGAGGTCAGTGCTGCCCCAGGGAAAATACATCTTAGTAGTCACCAAATCTGCAGACGCTAGGCCTGGTATTTTTTATTCTAAACTGCTGTTCAGAGGCCCAGTGGAGGTCAGCTCTTTTCTTCATGGTGAGTTGTTATCAGTATACACTGCTGGCCAAATGCACCCACTCCTGGAAAACTAGGTTCAAAATATTTTCAATGCCTTCTTCTGTTCAGTGATCAAAGGATAATTTTATATTTGAAGAACTGTTATTGGGAATCATTCCACAAAATAATCCTTTGGAGATGTATCTAAGTGCCCCTACCTGCTTTCTGTGAAAATGAAGAATTTCTTGTCCCAAGTCCCCATGCAGGGAAGCAAGCCAGTAGACATGCATGCATGCATGGAGAAATGTCAGCAAAGAAATCTTGTGATTGGGAGCAGTTGTTTCTGAAAATGCTCTTGAATCCAGCCTTTTGATGAATGGCAGCAAAAGCTGCTTCAGACAGCAATTTGCACCCAATAATTGCACAAGTGATTGTTGTCTATGTTTAATGGGTATAAAGGAAAGCTAGGGATCCACAGGCTGTGGGCTGGAGGAAGCTACTTTACACAAGATTGATGACACCCTCTCCCATAGGAAGGCACAGGACCCTAGCACTTTTCTAGACTTAGTTTCTGTGCCCTCATATGCAAAACTAGAGTGGGAGTGAGGGATCTTATGTTGGGAACTAAATATGAGGGTGTGAAGAAGACACCAGCAAACAGAATCTCGAAAGATCGCCTTTTGCAGTATCCAGACACTTCACTAAACACTGTAGACAGTCTCTGTCATACCAACACATACAACTGCTGAGTCACATTAGTATCCAACCACAATATCACTAAGCAGTGGGAATATTAAATATCTATGCATCGGTACTGATGCCAAGGGATTGAAGAGTATGTAAGAAATGAGAACCAACAGCTTCTTCTTGAGGAAGAATTTCAAGTGGCGTCCACAGAGCAACTGGGAGAAGCAGGAAGCCACCGCCGAAGGTGCTTGTGTTAGTGAAGGCACTTGCAGAAGCAAACACAGCAGGCAAAGGGGATATTTACATAGCCTTAACAGTTCTTCCCCAAATAATCACTGATTTCTGGGTGGCTTTAGCACATCACAGTTCTTAATCCCTGTCCCTTGAGGACAACTCTCTTGGTTGTGAACTGGACTTGCAGAACAGCTTCCCACACACAGAGGACAGGAAGGGAAAAGCACACAATTTATAGGAAAGGAGCTTGGAGACCTGGACCTTAACTGTAGGCCAAGAGGGACACCACACTCACAGGACACACAGCAGGGCCCTCTGAGCCTTGATGTCCTGTTCCAGGGTTCCTGTTACCTGTAGTCAACCTCAGCCTGAAGACACTGACAGGGACACCCCAGAAGTCAACAAGTCTTAAGAGTTAATGAGCAGAGTTTTAAACCACTCTTGTGGAAACCTGCAATCCCATGTTCACAAGGGATGCCGGGAAGATACGGCAAATGCTTAAATAAAAACCCTTACAAAAAAAAAATAATAATAACTTATTGCTGTAGAACATAGAAGGCAAACAAGAAAGAGAGGGAGTGTATCTTGAACATTTTGAGGGGAACTCATAACAATTTTTATTATAATAGTAATTTTTAAAATTTAAACAATTACTGTATTTTTGATTGCTTCTCATTGATCAAAAATTTACAGCAGCTTCTGTCAAGCAGAAACAGGCCGGTGTGCCCTCATCCAGCCTACTCCTGGATGGCACTGTGGGACTTCCAGCTCTTCTCCAAAGTCAAAGGGACCATGAAAGGGAAATGTTTTCCATCAGCTTAGGACATGAGGAGAGCACAGCTAAAGACACCAAAGAAAGAGGGCTTCTAGAACTGCATTAGGAAGTGGCAAGAACCATGGGAACAGTGCACCTGAAGAGAAGGGGAGCATTTTGAGGGGGACTTGTGGCATGCGTCATTACACAGTTTTGAAAGGTAAGCATCTTGTGAGTTTCTGGTCATCATGACATAGTGGCATTGTCAACAATGATGAGGAATCAGGACCAGCTTAGGTATCAGTCAGGAGGTGGAGGAAAGCAAATGTGGCCCCTGTATACAATGGGGTAGCTTATCTGCCATGTAGAGAATGAGGTCTCATCATTTGCAAGAAAACAAATAAAATCAGAAGACATCATGTTAAGCAACGCAAGACAGACATAGAAAGGAAAGTTCTGCAAGTTCTCTTTCATCTACAGAAACTAAGGGATAGAAGATGACCTGAAAGTAGAAAAGTAGGGGTTGGGAAGGAGGTAGCAAGGGTAAAAGAGTGAGGAGATGGGCTCAGCATGTGATGTGTGTGGGTGTGGAAATCCCACCATGGGTCACAGTGATGTGAGCAACTAATGTATTAATATAACACAGAATGATATTATTGCGCACTGTAACTGCTCTATTCTATATCACTGTTATCATTAATCTCTTTACAGTGCCCCATATGTGACGTCAGCTCTATTGTAGCTACATACATGTGTATAGAACAAAGCTGGAACAGGGCTCAGCTCAGCACTACCTGCAGACTCAGGCGTCTACTGGGGACCTCAGGAGGTGTTCTGCGTGGTGGCAGCCACTGTACAAATATGATGAGGCCTGTACTATGCAATGGCAAGGAAACTTCACCTCTGCTTTAATGTTGGTTTTCCCAGAGCCACACCCTTGTGTTTAAGCATCAGCAAAGCCAAATTAAAGGGCATGCTAAAGAATGAGTGGCTCAATCTCTTCAAAAGTTGTCACTTCCAGGAAGAAAGGAAGGAAGGGGGAGAGAGAGGGGTAGAGGGAAGGATGGAGGGAGGGGAGAGAGAAAGAGAGAGAGAGAGAGAATGAGGGGAAGGAAGGGAAGGAGGGGAAGGAGGAAGAGGTGGAGGTAGAGGGGGAGGAGGAGGGGAAGGGGAAGGGGAAGAAGAAGGAGGAGGAGGAGGAAGAAGAAGAGGAAGAGGAGGAGGAGGAAGAGGAGGAGAAGTGCTGACCCTGTCTGGAGGAAAATGAGGAGCATAACATCTAAATACAATGTGATTTCCTTGACTAGTTCCAGGGATGAAGAAAGAACACCCTTAGAAAATTTGCTGAGATGGGCTGAAGCCTTGAGCAGATAGCAGTTAGGTACTGGTAGCAATGCCCTGGCTGGGCAGACACCTTAGCCGCGTAAGATGCCAATGTGCAGAGAAGGTGGGGAGAAGAGCACGTGGCACACTGCCCTACACCCCTGTTGCAAATCTCAGGTTCCTTCTGAGAGAGTTAACAGGGGAGCTGGTACAAGCTGGATCACTTTCTAATTTCTACTCTTCTGAGTATGGCTTTTTTCCCACTTGGCTTTGAAAAGTAGAATTTAGAATCCTATTTGGATTTTTGAAAAGACACTCTAGGAACTGAGTCGGGGACTCAAAAACATGAGCTGGGAGAGAACAGGTGAGTTTGGGGACAGAAGTACCAAGAACTTTCAGCATGTTTTGAGTCAACCTGTTTGGCCCTGAGGCACACTCAAGGCCTGAGGGACAAATATGGCCCAGCAGAGTCACTTACCAGGGTGACCTTCCTCTGTGGCTTCAACAGCTTTGGCCTGTGGAAGGAGGCAGCTATGGGGGCTGCAGAAGGAAATGAGAAGTTTAGCTTGCTGCGCCTCTTGGCCCCCAGTGACCTACCTGCTGTGGCATCATACAGGTGACCCCTGCAGGACCTCTGCACAGAAGGAACCCAGCTTCTGAACTTCCTCATGGACTAGGGGTCCTCCCTGGCCCCTAGACACATCCAGTTCTCCCTGGGCTGGGACAACAAAAAAGCTCTGCATCTGGTGCACCTGGTGCTAGGACTGGGCCCTTTTCTGGAGGTCTCTGTCCTGCTGGCTCACAGACAGGGAGAGCCCTGACAGGTCCTTAAACAAGTCATCATGAGGTCACTGGAGAGACCATTCCTGTTCCCTCACCCAGGAGCAATTTGAGACTTGACCTTGGCCTCAAAAGCCCAGCTCTGTGATCTACCTCTCCAAGCCTCATTCTTTCTTTCAAGAGGCAGGGAAACTATCCAGATCAGGAGATGGCACCTCAGGGTGCCTCTGGACTCCTCTTGCTAAGCATCAGGTGTGGAGAAAGACACATCTTGCCTTATGCATCTTACATGGCACACCTGGGAAGTCCTTGCCCTGCCAACTACATTTCAGATCTCTTGAGGTATGGGCAGCTAAGCTGCCCAGATATCTTAGCAGCCATATGCAGGTAGCCTTGGTTCTCCTAAGGCTTGGAAAACACTTCATTCATAGGACTTTACGTTGAGACTATAGTCACTGAATAGCTATCCCTATACCCCCAGAACAAACCCAAAAGACACTTCATACAATAGGTGCATCTTTGAAGAGCCTTCTTTCACTGAAAGTAGACTTAAGGGTGCAAACAGACCTTGGACTCTCCTTAACATGTGCAACTTTTTAAACGCTCATGGGCAGGGGGTGCATTTGTGGGTTAGCTCAGTTGTATAAAACGCCTGCTTGGGCAAACTCAGTCAGGCGCAAGGGACCACAGTTCAATTGTCAGCTCCACATGCCACACAGGCAGCCTGAGCCAGCCCCCCAAAAAATTCCTTTAAACTGGGTATAGTGGTGCATGCCTGTAATCCCAGTTCTGGGAAGGCTGAAAACAGGAGAGTCACTATAAGTCTGAGCTGCATAGTGAGATCCTGTTACCAAGTAAATAAATAAATACATAAATTTTAAAAAATAAATAAAAGCTCACAGGGAAATGCTATGTAAATTTCTCCACGGATACTGAACCTTCTCCAGCCTCTGCTGGGCCCATCCCCCGCTGGCGGAGCATCATCCTGAGCAGAAGCCGAGGGGGCTGGCCCAGCCACAAGCCATGGAAGGTCATTCTCCAGCCCGTCCCCATCCATGTCAGCCCCAGCCACTCTCACCTTTGGCAGGGACTGCAGGGGGCACGTCCACCTTCTCCTTCCGCCTCTTGCCCTTCTTGGGCTGCAGTGGTGCCAAGCTGGTCACACTAGTGACAGTCTCTCCTGAGCTATAGAAGAAAAAGGGCTTGGTGAAGCCAAAGTCTGATTTGCTACAAAGCCCTCATTTCTGAGAGCTCTTGCAGCTATGTAAGGAGGGCTGTCCCACGGCAAGGCAGGGCAGCTCCACACTGATCTCCAGAGACCCAGCCTTGGCCAAGATAAAGGCAACAAGATGAGCCTGTTGGTGATTTATGAGGTGCTATTTAAAGTCCAAGTTTTCCTGGAGGGACCTAGAGCCAGCTTGTCCACATTACTTAGGGCCATATGGGTGGATGGCTTACCAGGCTTAATTGGTCACACTGGCTGGCTTGGCTGGGTACCGAAGGATATTAAAGATACCACTAGAAACTTCTGCTCAGTCTCTGCTAAACCTGAGATTCCTGCCCATGACTCCGTGGCTCATAAGTCAGATGCAAAGCACCTGTCAGCACTGAGGAAGTTCTGCAGGTTGAGCCAGGACATCCAAGGTCCCTGTGCTCACCAGCGCTTCTTCTGCTGCACAAATGAAGGGAGTTCTCCCCACAAAGCTTGTGTTATGCACTTGGCCACCCTGGGGAGCCAGGCCCTTCAGTCCAAGTGTCTTTGCATGTGTTATCTGTGCTAATCCACAGTGCTGCCATGGAGAGCCTTGGATTAGAGCAAAGGCGGCGCAGGCTCACGGGTGCCAGCTACACTCTGAGCAGTGCTCTTCCTGGAGAGCAAACATGCACAAATTATCCTGTGCTTGGCCTTCTAGGCTCAGTGCATCCATAAACCTCCTCCAGTGGCCATCGGTCTTGTCCCAGAGGCTTCCCACTGATTCCATGACCCACAGGGATGTCCCTTGGTACTGCCTGTCCTCAGATTCCAACCAGGTAGGTGCAATTGCCAGAGAGGCTCCCTCCCCAACCTGTGAAGATGCTCTGGAGGTCCGAGCAATATGGCCTGTTGCTAGTGTCCAGCGAACAAAGGCACCAACAGGCGGCTTCCGTCCGAGGCAAAGGCTCTGTTCCATGGGGAAACATGTTCACACTCCCTCCTGGGAGAGCAGGCCGGGTTGACAGCAACTGTGCCTCTGCTTTCCAAATCAAATCAAATCTGAGGTGCAGCCGTCTTTGCCTCAGAGTGTGGGGCTGAGGAGGCAAAAGTTTCCTGAGGAGAGCAACTCAGCAGCGAGGGCCAACATCTCAGAGGTTCAGAGAGATCCTCTTGTGGGGTTCACCACACAGGTGTCTGTGCACGTGTGTGAGGTGATTTCAAGCAGGTGTAGGATTAGGCTCCACTGTGCTATTTATTTTGTTGCAATGGTTTGTTTAACTTATTTTAATACTGGGTATTGAACCCAGGGCCTTCATACTGAGCTATATCTCCAGCCCTTTGAATTTCTTATTTTGAGGCAGGGCTCTCCATAAATCACAAAGATGCCCAGGCTGGGCTTGAACTTGTGATCCTCATCCCAGAGTGCTGGAATTACCTGTGTGGGCCACTGCATCTGCTTACTACACTGTTTATAAAAGCATTTGATTAGAAATAGACTGCTACTAAGCTGCGGGCTGGCTGAGCAGGACATGGAGAATCTACAGGTACCTCCTTCACTGGGAGAGGAAGAAACAAGGATTTGTACCCAAATGAGCAGAGATAATGGTGCTGAGAGAAGAAGCTGGGAACTGGGCACTGTGTGTAATTCTCTGCTCTGCCAGGGCAAAACACGCGGCAAAAATCACAAGTTAGAATTTGCTCGTGTATCTATAAAAAAGAACCTCTCGATCAACACAAGAATTTAATAGTCATGGTTCCAAGAACTGGGGAGTTAAGAACGTAAACAGATGTGCGACAAGACAGAGAGAATTATTTCTGGATTGCTTTACAATTAGAGGTAAATGAATATATACATATGCTTAAAAAGAGAGGCCATTCTAATAATCATCCTCCATGTTTAAAAATAAATAAACGACGACTGAATCACAGTGTGGGAAAGAATCCAAGAATGCAGTTCCCACCGAGACTCCCCCAGCATGGGCTATTTTCTTTGGGAACAGAAATGCTAACTGGCCCTAGAAGCTTAAAGTACAGAGAAGCTGTGCAAATTCCCCAAGAGCTGAATGGAACGCAGGTTTACAAAACGCTGACCGCTAAGAGCAAGCGAGGGATTAGAAACTCTCGGAATTGCTTGAATATACAAACACATGTACAGCATGGTTCTGGAGCTTTTCAAACTCTCTAAATGTTTATTTTTTTTTCTTTGCAATACAAAATAACACAGGTTTATGTTTTAAAATCATAATGACAAGCATGGAGATGAAAGGAAACAAGCCTACCAGGACCAAACTACTACCTTTCTAAATATTTCCACAACTCTTTCCTCTTACTTTTTTTTTAATGAACTTCATTATTTAAGAGCAATTTTAGATTGAGGGCAAATCTGAGCAAAAGGCACAAAGGCCCATGGCCCCACTCGCCTGTGCCCTGTCCCCACCTTCACACTCCCACACCAGCCTGTTAATGCTGAGGCCACACTGACCCCTCCACCACCCAGAATCTGCAGGCTCCAAGCTGCGGCAAGGACCTGTGTCCAGCATCACCTCATCCTACAGTATCCTTCTGCTGACCCAACACTCTGCTGTGATCTGCCTCTGAGTCCTTTTACCCCTCTAATCCTGGCACCACTCCAACTACAGTGGCCCTAGGCAAAATCCCACCCATGACCTACAAAAGAGGTTGACTAGCCCTGGCTAACAATCTCACATGGTCATGGTGAAGGTCAGATGAAACAGCATTGTATAAGTAAGGCAGCAGGAAGCAGCTAACTAGCACCTAGCTCCAGCTTCCAATGAGCAGGCACAGTGTGAGCCTTCCACAGGGAACACTCCTGTCAGCTATTATAATTTGGATATTCTGGGGGACTCATGTTCCAAGGCAAAGGGAAGAGATGCCAGCCCTTGCTGAAGCTATGACCACAAGACCTTCTGTCAGGGATGCACAGCAGGATAGAGCCCCACCAGCAGCAGATGGAGCCCTGCATGGCAAGCACAACAGCAGCCGGGATTCTGCAAGGCACTGTACCAATCCTGAGCACTGATGTTCTGCAGATATCAAAGTCAGCAGTGGTACCCTAATTGCCAAGCTTGTGTCCACCTGGGCAAGCTGCTGTGACGGCGGCCAGGCATCCAGTCTCCAGACTTTCTACTCTGAGAAAGCTGGAAGGGGCCAAGCCCTTCCAAACAATGCTGGCCAGACAGAGATGTGGGACTTGATCCAGTCAGCCTGACCCGCTGGCCCTGAAGCAGGAAATTGGGGCTCCGCCCAGATAACAGAACTAGGACAGGAAGATGTCAGTCTAGCCGGAGCCACAAGAGTTGCTCTGGGCTTAAAGCAGCTCTCTACAGAGAAGGAACCCAAAGGCAATATCGAGTGCATTGCATTTGCTTAGGTTCATGGGTTGCAGCTGCCGAACTGCGGCTGATGGGAGAAGGAGGGGCAAAGCCACGTGCTGGGTCTCAGTGTCAGACCAAGTGCCATCGTGGCCCAGGAGTAGGTGGGGGGGGGGCAAGTTCCCGGACTCTGGCTGGAATAAATGATGTCAGCTCTCGAGTCAGTGGGCATGATGGGCAGCCAAGTGGAATTTTTGTCTCCGCTCTAGAGCTGGGAGTGTTTGGAAGTAGACAGAGGAAGAAAAACACGGACATAATTATAAGATGCTTCCACACAGCCACATGCTGCTTCAGTAACTAACCCTGAGATCAAAGTACACCCATGTTGCAATTCAGCAGGCGTCCCTCTCATGTCCCTCAGTCATCAAATGGCTGTCCTTGTACTAGCCTTTCTCAAGGATGTGGGTGTGGCTAGCTGTCCAAGCTCAAGGCTCTCAACCATCCCATGGACCCTGGTGCTCCCTAGGTCCACTCCACCTCTGTCTGCACACCCGAGTCACAGGTCAAGCACTCTTGGATATTTGCCCATCTCCTTCCTGTGGGTGGGCAGGGCTGTCCTACCCAGCACAAGCTGCCTATCACGTGCTCTAATGGGAGTTGTCGTGGCCTGAACTGGGACAGCTAGGACACAAATTCCACCCACAGAAGCTGGTGGGTTGGATGGGCTGGGTGAGGCAGCCTTGTTTATTGTGGTCCTTCTTCTGTCCTCAAGGCCCAAGCTCAGCCCCCGCGCACTGCCATGGGAAGGCACTGCAGAGGGTGCCTTTTACTGAGATGCTCCCTGTGTCCCTTCTCCACCTGTGCTCCTCCATCCTGGCCTGGATGGTGAAAGGGACTCCTCCTTCCCATTCCCATGACTGTCCCACAGCAGCACACTGGACCTGCACCTTCTCACTGTGGAATGCTACATGTGAAGCCTTGCACTTGCGACCTCAACAGCTGGTCTCTGCAGCTAGCGTAGCCACTCAGTGTCCCTTTTGATACCATAAACAAAACTAACAGCTGCAGGCAGCCCCTCCCCAAGGTCAGCTGCCACCAGTGAAGACCCAGGGATTCATGCAAATAAGTCAGGTGCCTGGATTTCTCAGACCAGGCTTTTAGAACTTGCTTCCTGGGTCATCTGCCATGAAATACTGACAGTCAACTGGTGCCACCTGTGGGGAGTCATGTGCCAGGAATATCCAAGGTCAACTGTGCCACCTGCTAGAGGTTGCTAAGCTGCACAGCTACCTTTACTTGTGAGATGAGTGAGCTGCTCTACCCTGCACAGTGGCAGCCTTGAAGACTTTATTGTTATGAGTAATAGGTGTCAAGCATGGATAATTGTGTCCAGTGCCTGGTAAGCACTTACTGGGTGTCATCTACCATTATCTTACAGTGTTACTGTCATTGCTGTCACAACGGAATCTGCTGAGTGCTGGTATTAAGTATGGGCCAGCCAGCATCTTGCACAGGATAAGCCAGGTCCTGTGCCTGGACAGGGCCAACAGACTACTGGGAGTAATGATGTACTTTTTTTTTTTTTTTTTTTTTCTGTTTTGCTGTCTCTGTCCTAGGAGATCTGGTACATATTTTGTGTGCATACTCAGAGCAACACCATACTCTAAGCTGTTCCTTGGTTCACTGGTTCTGAGGTGCCTCTCCATCCCAGCCTCCCAGCCCCCAATGGGTCACATTGCCCAAAATGTCTACTGTTAGAGCCACACAAAATGACACTGCAACTGTAAAAGAAGTGATCCCCCACTAGTCACATGCCCTCCGCAGCACCAGCTCTGCCTGGCTGGGTCTGTGATGGTCTGGGCTGGTCCACAGCAGGAGCTCAGAGTGGTATCTGCTGCTCAGGAGGGGAGGCAGGTCTTTCACAGAAGCCACAGTGAGTGTATTGGGCCTGTCTGGCTGCCTCCTCTCCCTTCTCCTAGCCTTGAAATGGGCAGGTGCCTGGAGCCAATCCAGCCCACAGGGGCAACAGCCTTGTCCTCACATGTTTCTTTCATCACCTGGAATGAAAAGGTTCACAGCAGACAGGCTGGGGGAGTCACTTACTTACTGTCCCTCTCCTGAGGTGAACTTATACCATGCGGGACTTTGATGAAGATTAAAAATAAATTCGAAGTGACCAGCTCTACCAGGAGGAGGGCATATCATAGGCAGCTGAGAGCCAATAATCCATGGCCTCTGTCACTTCAGGAAGCCTCATGGTGAACCTGAGGTTTAGGGACAAGGGAAAGTCTGCACCCCACTTCGTAGAGTGTCTCACTTCCCTTGCCCAGCTTACACAAAGTTGCCAGAGATGCTGGTCCAATGGACACTGAGGAGGCGTGTGTGCAGGTGGAGTGTCCTTCATACCGCCTGAGCAACACACTCCCCTGTGGGCTGACCTGCCTCTGCTCCCCTAGCCAAGTGGGATGTGGAAGCAGCCTGGTAGGGACTCATGACTGGACAGTACTGACCCAAGCAAGCCAGGAGGAGGCTGGTGGGGGATGAACAGTGCCTCATGTGTGCCCTGATGCCATCCTTGCCTGAAGGGCTGAAGACCATGTGAATGGGACTGTGTTCAGAGCTTCTGCACCCTTGGAGACAGAATATCCCCTGTGCACACCTCTTAGGGACAGTATGACCTGCTCTGGGCTTGTGGGTCCCAGAAAGCCCTCCCTGCAGAGGGAATCCATGATCATAGGAGAGCCTGCTTAACTTTGCATCCTCAAATCTACCTCTTCTGGGAGACCACTGAGCTCCTCAGAGTCATGCACAGAGAGGCCACTGCAAGCACCTCCTTGATCACCCCACATCCCTCTGTGTCCCTGACATCTTTAGCACCTGCCTCTAGCTGGCAGGTGTGGACACACCTTCTAGTGCATCTAGAAGTAAACATCCTGTTTTGAGAGGACCACCGGCCTTCTCCATTCTCTGGCTACTTCTCCTTTAGGAGTCTGGGCAGGGTGCCCAGTCCCAGGATGTTTACTCAGCTGTGCCAATCTTCTAGTGCATCTGGATCCAGGGGGCTCCCTCCTGTGCCACCACGCTACTCACAGGCAACGAGCCCTCTGTGCATGACTGTCACCTGGGGAGTGGGTGACAACAGCCCCACCTCAGAGTTCTGTGGGGACTATAGAGGAGGCCCTTACTGTACTCCTCGCTTCATGCTCTCCCAGGTTGGAGAGCACTTCATACAACTACAGCATGGCTACTGCTGTCACCCCACCCATGACCCTGACCCAAGACACGGCTCTGTCTGTGTTTCCAGAGCTTCCAACCCCAGGGATGGGGATATAGCTCAGTGGCATACCTACCTGGAAAGTCCAAGGTCTGAATTTGAACCCCAGTTCCAGAAAAAGAAAAAAGATTAACATCCCGGGGACCGAGTTCCTCCAGCCCCTGCTGCTCTCACCTGCTAGGCTACCCATGCCTGTATTCATCTGAGCATTTACTCATCCTTCAGGTGAGGTCCAAATACATCTCCAGATATTGTTCCCACTTTTAACAGAGGTTAAAAAGCTAGCCAAAGCCACACAGAAATCAATGGCAGTGCTGGGATTTGAACTGAGGCACTCGGGCCCCAGGGCCTTGACCTCCTCAGCAGATCACTTTTCACAGAAGGAATCAGTGCTTCTCCATAGGCCCTTGACCATTTAGTATTATAAAAAAGAAGCAAGCTTGTATCTGAGTTCAGAGTACATACTTCCAGATCTCTGAGAAATCCTGTCTCCCCTTTCCTCTGAAATCCTGAGCAATTCACTTCATGAAGCCCCGTGTTTTCTTCACTGAGGTTTAGAAATTCCTCACAGTCTGGAGAAGGCTCAAACGCTTCCCATGCAGCTCTCAAAGTATGAACCAGCTGTGCCTGTGCCTGTGCCTGTGCTCAGTCCCGTGTGTCCTAGCCCTGGCCCATTGATCTGTGAGGAGGCTGCATACACATGGGAATGGCGGTGGCTTCTGCAGTGGCTGCTGTAGTGGTGCCTACCTCAACACCTGCCACTTGTGAGCCCCTCAGTGGCTCACTGTGGGAAAGGTACTGGCTGGAGAATGCGCTGCTGTCTCTCTCAACAGTTTCGTTTTTTTCTTTTTTGGCTTTTTTTTTTATTCTTTTGATACAGGGTCTCACTATGAAGCTCAGACTCATAGTGATCCTCCTGTCTCAGCCTCCCCAGTGCTGGGATTACTGGTGTGCACCATCACACCTGGTTTTGGAGCCTCAACAGTTTTCTCCAAGTTGGCCCTCAGCCTTGTGTGACTGGTACAGTCTCATCTGCCGCCTGATTTTCCAGGACTTTCAAAGCACTTTCACACTGACTGGCTGCGCTGGTCTAGGGCTGCTCTTCCAGGAAAGATATATTTAAAATCCTGCTGTGCCCTCTACTCTGGGACAAGTGGGTCATTGGGACACTTGGCCATGGCAAAGTAACCATCTCTTAATCCTGAGGTCAGTGCTATCCCTTCTGGCAGTGACTTCTGACCTCTAGGACAGTACACAGTGGAGAGTAGACCAATTTTCCTCCCCTTTGAACTTCTCCTAGCAGATCACAGACTGCCCAGGACACTTGGCCAGGCCTCTTTCTCTGTGGCCACAGCCTCCTCAGTTCCGGCCTGTGGTTCCCTGAGGTTCCCTACCCAGCTGGAGTTATGTGCCCGGCAGCTTGCCCTGGTCCTGGGCACCCTGCCCAGGCTCCTAAAGGAGAAGCAGCCAGAGAATGGAGAAGGCTGGTGGTCCTCTCAAAACTCAGGATGTTTACTGCAGCAACTCCTGACCAGCAGGAAAGCCACAAGCCGGCTTCTACCTTCCTCACTGGCAGTAACACTGCAGCTCATCCGAGAGGAGCCTGGGATTGTTCATGGCCTCTTGGTCATGGTTTGGGTCTTAAATCTGCCCCAGAGGCCTTGTACTGGAAGCCTGCTGGCCAGCCTGTGGTGCTACTGGGGATCTTGAAGACACAGAGCCTCTTGAGGAAATAAGTCCTACAGAAGGGCTCCTCGAAAGGCTCACTGAGACCAGGAATGCTAGGGCTTGTGCTTATTTATCTTACAATTTTTATTCATTTTAATGAGAAAAAAAGATTAAAATAGCAATGAAGCAGCTTCAAAACAGGTTAGTATGACATTTATGGTAACTAATACTTTGCATATTGTGGTCTTCATAGTGGTTATTCAGAGGACAAGAGGCAGACAGGATATCTTGTTTAAACAATATTAGTACAAACTTTTATTGTCAGTGAACTAAGAGAAAGTCCTGTATATCTATGCTAACTCTCCTGTATATACATGAATATAACTCCTCCCTTTTTTTCACGATGAAACTGTCCTTTATTTACACTCTTGTGAAGTTAGTAACACATGACACTAGGTTGCTTAGCAACTGATAGCAAACCCTAACCTGACAGGATGGTCATCTCAGGGTGAGGTAGCTTGTTTAGCTGACTTAGGCACTGGGCCAAGTCCCATCTACATTCATTTAATTGATTTCCTAGATTCATGGCTCCCAACATATCCCCCTTTTCCATTTTCTTTTTTCAGAAATGGGTGTTCCACTGCAGTTAGAGAAGCTGTATTTGGAGAAGTCTTTAAAGGACCTTTTCATAGTTGAAACCAGTCTAAAGACTGTAGGTATCTGAATTCAGCAAAATAACCCAATATAGTCCAATAGTCCATAATAGCAGTGGATTATCAGCAGAACTGGCAATTGTCAGAGTTGTTGACTTGAACCTTTTACAGCTCAGCATGTTAACATGGGCATTATTTTTTATATCTTATGGTTATATTTTTCTGCTGGATGATGAAGACCAAGTTAAATCAAGACCTATATAACTAAAAATGTAAACTTTTGTTTCTGACAAGGTCAGTCAAATCCCCTCAGGATTTATGCTGGAACCATGTACAACACCTTGTAGATCTTTTGTCAGTGTCAGCTCTCAGGATGAGTCAAGGCAATGGCTTGACCAATTTACTCTCTGTGAAAAGTTGAGAGCAACTTTCCTCTCTAGGTGACTCTCCTTAGGCACACTATACAGCATCGATCACTTTCCTCTGTGGCCCCATAATCTCTTTGATCAGAAAATTTTGAATACCACTGAGTTATAGGATGTCACAGCACGGGTTCTCTTATGTCCTGAGTCCTCACTCACTTTGAAAGGCTAGGGCCAAAATATTGGGTATCCTGGTAGCCCCTCTATTTCTCTAAGTTTTGGTCTGGCTTATGTGCCAGACCACATCTAGTCTTCCCAAAACCTCATGCAGTCATAGGTGAGGCTTTGACAAAAGTAGCTGGATTAGAGGATGTGATGCCGGGATTGATTTGTGGTGCAATGCTAGGCTCAGGGGCTCTAGAATTAAGTGTGAGTGCTACCTGCTCTAAATAGCCTGCTTCAGATAAAAGTGGTAGAAACACACTCTGATGGTGCCTTGCTGGTTTTGCTGCCTTCTGCCCCCCATGACCTGGTTCTCCTCTGTAGTGCCTCTCTGCCAAGCTGCCCTGCCTAGTGGCCAACCAATTATGGACTAAAACCTAGAAACTGTGAGTTAAATAAACCTTCCCCCACTTTAACTTTGGGTGTTAGATATTTTGTCTCAGCAGGGAGAGAAAAGTGACTAAGACATAGCCCCTTCCTGTGCTTCTGCTTCCTAGCCCTTGTGAAGGCAGCAGTTTTCCTCAGCTGGCTGTTAGCACCATGCTCTGCCTCACTGCAGACCTGAAAAATGTGGAACCCCTGAATGTATGTGCCAGCACCCATCCCTCCTCCTTTAATTTGATTTCCTCAGGTCTTTTGCAACAGTATAGGGGATGTGACTGACACATTTTGTGTACCAGCACTGGGTTCCATCCTCGTTGTACCCATAGATATCATCTTTACCACATAGTGTGAGGCCCAGGAGGGAAGGAAGGGGCCCAATCCTGTAGGAGCTGTGTGCTTAGGATGGGCCAAACCTGAAAGTCACAGGAGGCAAGCTCCAATTGGCAAGGGCTGGCTCTGAACTCCCCAGCTATAGCTTCCTGTCTTAGTTACCCTTCTTTCATTGCTGGGACAAATACCTGACACCCAAAATTAAGGAAGGAAAGATTTATTTAGCTCACACAGTTATTGGAAATTTCAGTCCATACTTGGCTGGCTCCAAGGCAGAGTGGCACATGGCAGAGAGCATCCTTTCATGATGGAGACAAAGAGCACGAGACCAAAATGGAGAAATAGCAGCAACAATGGCAACAGAGGGGAAGTCTATCTCTCTCAAGTTGCATTCAGGCTCTCTCCCCAAGGCTGGGGAAAGTACACATCCATAATCCCAGAAGTACTAAAACCCATAATCCCAGTCTTGGATCACCCATAGTCCCAGCAGATCATGAGTTAATCACAAACTTTGGAAGTCCCCACCCCATAGCTGCATGAGGCTTAGGGGAGACAACTAGACACAAACCATAACACTTCCCCATGGAATAAATAAAAGCCTGCATGCCCCCACCCTTAGGACCTACAAAGTCATATACTTCAAAAAAAAGAGCAAATAGCTTTAAAGAGGCATAACTGAAGTACACTAAAATTTTTTGAACATAGTGTACAATCAATCATTTTTATTAGATTTAACATTTATATGAACTTATGTGACTATCGCTACAATAGCTTTAGAGCATTTAGGTTTATCCTCCAAAATTTCCTTCTTGCTCATTTATATATATAGTTAATCCTCACTCCCACTCTCAAGCAAACACTAATTTATTTTCTGTCTGTATCAATTTACTTTTTCTAGGCATTTCATTAAACAGAATCATACGATATATAATTTTGCAACTGGCTTCTCTCACTCAGTTGTGTTTTGAGACTGATACACATTACGCTGTTTCATTACCAAGTACGCAATAACTTGTTGGACACTGTGTACAGCGTGGTCGTGCTTAGATTGGTCCAGAGTCTGCCTATTAGGAAAGAAGGGGCTAGGAATAGCTACATGGAAATTGCTGGGTGGCCATCTGAGTCCAGCTCCCTGAGGGTGATTTCCATAGGAGTTGTTGGGCCCCATGATAAGTTTGGCATCTTAAGAAAGTAACAACATACTTTTCTGCAGGGCTACACTGCTTAATGTTCCCAGCAACAATGCCCAAGGACCTAGGGTCTCTACACCCTCTACAGGCTTTGTTTGTGTCTAGCTTTTGGGTTAAAGCCAGGATGCAGTGTGATTTTAATTTGCATTTACCTAAGGATGAATGATATTGACCATCTTCTCATGAATTATATATCTTTATCATTATTACTATTACTATTATTATTGTTGTGGTTGTACTGGAGACTGAATGTAGGCCTTTGCACTAAGCTATATACCCAGCCCTTTTGTTATTTTATTTTGAGATTGGGTCTTGCTAAGTTGCTAAATTGTCAAGGCTAGGCTTATGAACTTGTGATCCTTTCTGCTTCAGCCTCCCGGAGTGCTGGCATGACAGGTATGCTCTACCACACTGGGCTCATTTTTGTATCTTCCTTAGGGAAACATTTTTTCCAATCTTTTTGTCCATGTTAATTGTACTGTGTCATCTTATTATTGAATTGAAGAGCTCTTTATACATTTGGAAGCAAGTTCCTTATCAGTTCTCAGGTTTCTGAGAGTTTTCTCTCACTCATTGGCTCACATTTTCATTTTTAATAGGGCCTTTAGAAGTACAACTGTTTCTTATTTTATCAATACTTTCATTTCTGAGTCTTGCATAGGTACCTATTCAAGATCATAAAGATTTAACTCCTGTTTTCTTCAAAAAGTTCTGCAGTTTAGGCTTTTGCATTCAAGTCTTAGGTCAACTTTTAGTTTGCCATGCAGACCCCTGAACAGGGTCTCTGTTTATGTTCGGCATATGAATATCCATGGAACTCAGCATCTTCTGCTGAAAGCAGGCTTGGCTAGAGTTCACCTGGTACCTTTCTTGAAATTTCCTGGACCATAAATGAAAGATGCATATCTGGGTTCTTTGTAATGCTCTATGAAACTCCATGCCTATATTTAACCAATCCCTACATGTTTTGGTTACGGTAGCATCAGAATAGGTTTTGTAAGCATTGCATAAAATCCTCCAATTTTTTAGATAAAATTTACAAATATAATCTAGAATCATCTTGGCACTTCCAGCAGAAATGTGTGTTTAATTTATTTGCACAGAGCTTCCCCCATTTTTGTTTTGTTATTGATTTCTGGTTTATTCCAATATAGTCCAAGAACACATTACATGATTGGAATTCTTCTAAATGTGCTGACCTTTGTTTTAAAGCCCAGGATACTCCCTGTGTTGGTGAATGTTCCATAGGACTGAAGAAAAATATGTTCTTCCAGAGCTGTTTGTTTAATATGTATCAGGGGATTGGGCTGGCTGACTCTGCTGTTTATGTCTTCCGCAGTCTTGGAAACTGCCCATACACTGTGGGCCTATCAGTTACTGAAAGGGGGGCCTGAAGTCCCCACTAAACTCCAGATTTATTTGTTTCTTCTTAAGGTCTTTAATTTTTTCTTGATACTTGTGGCTTTTCAGTTCGGTGTATTACACAGGGTCTTTGTCATCCTGATGGATTTATTATTCTACCATCTCAGGCTCCTCTTTGTCTATAGTACGTTTGCTTTTTTTGTATGAAGTTTAATCAGTGTATTTACTCCTACCTTTTAGTTGTCTGTGTGATATACCTTCTTACATCCATTTACTTTCAGTATGCCTATATCACATTGTGCATGGAGTGAATTTCACATACACAATACATTTGGATCACATCTTTATTTACTGTCTGCCAGGCTCTATGACTAAAGAAATGTATTTAAAACATTCACACTAAAGTCTGACAGTTTATTTTGTTTATTTACTATAAGATCTCATTTCTCCATTTTTATGTGACTTGAATAGATAGATAGATAGATAGATAGATAGATAGATAGATAGATAGATAGATAGATTTAACTTGATTTTTCTATAGTGCTTTTAAGTGGGACTTTTTGTATAGTTATTTTAGTAGTAGCTTTGGGCCAACAATGTTCATGTTTGCCTGACTGCAGTTTACTAGAGCCAATATCCCTCACTCCCCTCACTGAGTAAAGTGAGAAACCTTCCTTGCATTAAACTACTTTTATTTCCTTCACTTTTGAATACCACTATCTTGAGTATCAGATGGTCTTATACTTTCATTTCAATCATCAAATATGGTATTTAACATTCATGTCTCTCCATGGGAAGTAAAGCCTTCCTGTTTCCTTTCTCTTCCTTTAAGATTTGTTCTTTTATGTATGAACATTTTCAATTAGCCATTATTTAAAGGAGGTCTGTTAGTGAGAGGTTCTTTGAGTTCTGTAGTTGAAAATGCCTGAATTTCCCCTTCATTCGGGGAGGATAGTTTTTCTGGGTATAGAATATGTGACTGACTCTTTGTCCTTTCAGTATTTGAGGAAAGTGCTGTGTCTTTCAGTCCTCTACTGATTCAGAGGGAAACATAAACATTCAAGCTTAACTTCTGCTTAACTTTATGATGTGTCTTCATGTGGATTTTATTTGATTTACCTGGTTAGCTATTTTTTTAAGTCTAAGAAATTTTTTCATTTAATAAATCAAAGACAATTTCATTCACCATTTTTCCCATGTTCTTTCAACTTACTTTTTCCTCTTTTTTGAATTTTCATTGCAGAATATCAGATTTCTTATCCTGTAGTTGAAGGTTGTTCTTTACTCATTTGCTTTTAGTTTATTCTGTCTCTGTGGTTCAGGATAGATAAATTCTGTGGATCTATTCTCCAGCTCACTCACTATCCACTGACATCACTCATCCTCTAAGATTTCTATGTGCTATATTTTTCAGTAATTTTCCCTTTAAAAAATAAGTTCTCTTTATTAGTTGTGAGTTTTATTTTTCTATTTGCTTTAAGAGATGTTTAATTGCTTGTCACCACATTTTTATGATCACAACTTTAGAGTACTACAGTAGGTTACCTCAATACTTGATCCACACCAAGATTAATCTGGTCAATTATCTTTTCTCATTCAGGTTGTGATATATGTGGTTTTTAGTGTGATGGTTGCTTTTTTGCTAGGTTAGTTCAGAGGCCTGGAGTCCTTAAATCAGTTACTATTATAGGCATCTATCCTATTTAGTTTATCATCCAATCCTGGCCTCCTTACGTGGGTTGAAATTCCAATGAGCTTTTCACTTCCAGAGGCTTTCCTGTATTACTTTGTTTTGCTTGCTTTGTCTGGTGCTTCTAGACCCTGCTGGTTTGAATAAGACAATGGAAAGTGCTTCCCCGCGTTGGGAGGCTGGATGCCTCATGGTTGGTGAGGAAGACTCAGGCCCATGCAGACAAAAAGGTTTCCTAAACAGGCTACTTAGGTCTGGGTAACTTGCCAGTTTTTCAATTAGCCATTATTTAAAGGAGGTCTTAGCTAGTGCCTGTAGTGGGAGGGGTTCCCTGTCCTCCCCCATGCTGGCGGTTGAAGCCTCCCCAGAAGATGTCAGAGGAACTCTATTCACACAGTGGAAGGGATGAGCTTACCTGAATCTTCCTGTTGAAATGTTGGGTATGAAAAAAATGGGTTAGGGTCTCCTTCCATTGTATGGAAAAACACAAAATGCCCTATAGCCATGCCATTTCCTCAATCCTAGCATCCTAGAATCGTTTACTTTGTTTTCACTTCCTGGAGTTCACCTCTGATTATCTCTTGATTTCCAAGATTTGTAGGTGCATTTACCAGGGAAGAGCAGAGATAAATTGACCTATGATCTCGCATCTGGATCAATATCCCCAAATTTTTAAATGATCTGAGTTTGCAATATCTCCTACAACTACTGTGTCACCAGCTAAAAGTGGGTAAAGATGGCCCTGGTGGAAAGGGATTTATGGGGAGTGTTTGGGGCCAGATGGATCAGTGTACTTTGGACCAGAAGTAAGGAACACATGCCACACCTCTGTAGGTAGCACACAGGTGGGCAGCATGAGCCATGGGGCATCTGACCCTCTAAGGGTAGTAATCAGAGCAAGGAATCTTCAGATACTCAAAATATATGCAAATCATATTTTTGCCTTGTTTACACACAAATATGCATTTCTTTGCATAAATATATATATTTAATCATTTTTTTGAACATCAAGAATTTCATCCGATAAGTGGAAGAAAATATTCCTACCTGTTCTGAGGGCATTTCACCAAATAATGTCTCACTGTGAAAGAAAAAAAGATTAAGAGATGGTAAGTCAATGCACTCCAGGAATTACATGCAATGCAGGGGCCCAGCCTTTCCTACATGTTGGTGCTGTGTCAGCCAAGTCTCAGGCAAGGAAGCCCAATACAGCCAATGCTGGGACACCACAGTGCCTTGGTACTGTCTCAGTTCTGGACCCAGCCAGGCACCAAGCCACATATCCTAGGCTCCAATTACATAACACACAGTATTTATTTTAGGCCAAAGCAGGTTGAGCTGCTTCTAACCAGAAGTCTTCAGCAGTAATAAAGTCACCCAACTCCTGGGCTATGGCTTAGTCATGAGGAGTCCCTCTTGAAGCCAGATGGGACAACTGGTCTCCAGGTAGGAGCTCTTCCTTATAAAATGGGTTCACATTCTCTGAGTGATGTTCTTCTAGGACTCAATTAAAGAAACTCTTGTGAAAACAGCCTTGCAGCAAGACATTCATCTGCAGTAGGTGTCCTTGGGGAAAACATATGATTCTGGTTATAAAGGAAGAACAAAAATATGCAGGCCCTGAATCCCACATGTGTATAATATAAGGCTTGTACCTGAGTTCACTTCAGCTAGGTCAGCTGGATTGCAGTGAATGGCTACACAGTGGCCCAGTGAGCCACACTCCTCCTAGTATCTCTTCATACACATGCTGGCTCCTTGGCTTTCTTGGGATGAGGGAACATTAGCATGTGTCACAAACACAGACAAAAAAGGGACTGTGCTCTGGGGAACTCTCCTGCCACACAAGGTGGCCTGGCTGGCCTATTGAGACTTGGAGGTCCATACATTGGGCTTCCTAGCCACAGCCTGAGCAGCAGGACCCAGCGGACCCCAGCCAATGGTAGCTGCACAGAAATATCAACAGAGGCTGCTGGAACCTCAGAGAGGGGCCTGGCCCGGCCCTGGGGAATTGGGATTAAGTGGGAGAGTTGTCCTGAGCCTTTCGCCTTGAGGTGATCCACTGTGCCAGTCACCAAAGCAAGTTCCAGACCTTTCAGCTCCAGAAAGGGTTGTGTGGGTTTATCTGGCCCAACCCTCTCGCAATACCTTTACTCTCCCTTCATCCTATTTGCTGCATACCTACTGTGTGCTGGACAATTCATGCATCTAGCAATAATGATAGCAATCACAGTAGTCAGTGAACAACTCGAATGTTTATGGCCCTCCTCCTAAGCTTATTAAATGGGTCAGTGGGCTTCCTTCAGTCTAGGGTGTGCACTCTCCCTAAGGCACTCTTAGATGGGACAGTTTTAAGAGAGTCAATTCCTAGAGTTTTGCTTTTCATGTGTTCATCCCTAAGAATTTGCTCTCTCGCTGTATGCCTGGCATCTGACTCCTTTTCTTCCCTCCCCAGTTAACATTTCACCCTTTCTAATTTCTAAAACCAAGGCACCCTTTCCTTGCCAGAACCTGTGTCTCAGAAACCAAACTGGGATGGAATGCCGGTAGCAAGCAAGAAGTGGTGTGACATGTGGGTGTCAGCCCTGTGAAAGCCAGTACCTCAGGACGGGCAGCTCAACTTCCAAAGGGTACATTTTGTGTGTTTTACTGCCAAGGGCAGTTAGTGGTGACCTAACCTTGTTGTTAGCTGATGGAATATTTTTAAAAAATCATTTTGATGCTAGATCATTACATAACTTTAGATGTCTAATTCAGAGCCAATTTGAGGTACTGAATGGTATAAAGAAGTTTCATCTATTTATGCTTTTTTCCCTATTTTAACAGAGGGATTTTAAAGCTAACACCTATTTACAAAATAGGAGTAAGACTGAGGGTGAATTTTACCCTTAAGCAATTTCATTCAAGGGTAGATAAAACAAAAACAAAAATTCATTTCAATATGTGTGTCTCTATTACAGTTTTCCTTATTATTAATGTACATTTATAATATACTTATGAGACACATTACTTAGGTTAATTTTATTCTAGTTTTTCAATATTGCAAATTATGCAATATTAATAACAATCTTATAAGGGTATTTAACAATTAAAGACTTACAGAATAAGCACATGAAAATTTATTAACAGACTATATTTCACAAACAAGTACAACAAGGTGATCAGTAAAGTGTTTTTAAAACAAAAGTTATGGTCTGGGGAGATAGCTCAGGAGAATAAGCACTTGCCTGTCAAGTGTAAGGTCCTGAGTTCAATCCCCAGTACCGCAAAATAAATAAATAAATAAACAAACAAAAGTTGTGTTTATATAAGCAAGTTCAAGACAGTACTACAGGGGACTGGGGAGATGGTTCAGTGGAATAAGTGCTTCCCTGGCAAGCACAAGGGCCTGAGTTCAATCCCTGGTTCTGTGAAAAGAAAAAAAAAAAAAACACTACTACAGTGAGACTTCCTAAAATATGTAAAAGTAGATGAAGAAAGTAGACTGAAGATAAAAGTTCAAGGAGAATTAGGGACAGTACAAACTTTCTAAACAGCTAGAGCTTTTTCATAGTCTTAAAAATAAATGAAGACTGGTGAGATAGCTCAACAGACTAAGCACCTGCTTTGACAAGCACAGGGACCAGGGTTTGATCCCCAGTCCCACATGCCATGCTGGCACCACCCCCAGCGAATATGGAGCTGGTGATCAAGTGCCAGCATGGTGGCACACACCTGTAATCCCAGCACTGGGGAGGCTGACAACAGGAGGATCACTACAAGTCCGAGCTGTGTAGTGAGACCCTGTACCAAATACATAAATGAAAAAAAGGGGGATTCTAGTTAAAATCAAGACCATCTAATGTAAGAGTGAGACTTATCCATTGCATTTTAAAATAGCAACATATGCAATGATCAGAAAATGATATATTGCGAAATGATTCACATTGAACATGAAAAATCTTGTGTGTCCACAGAGAGAGGTCAAGGGTGTGCATTTTTTGAATGATTTTAGGAGCTGTGTGAGCAAAAGCATTTGCCGCCCCAGCTTTGTGTGAAGCCTCCCAGTCACCTCCTCAGCACTTTTATGGTGCAGAGGGAGGACTGACGTCTACAAAGAAGTTAACAGATTTTCCCAAAGTCATGCGGTTGATCCTATGAGCTGAATTGTGACCTCTCCTAAGTATGTGGGTCCTAATCTTGGCATTTTAGGTGCCCCTGTAAGAGAAGGCACCCCTGGAATTGCCCAGGACTGGCAGCCACGGAGCGCAGAGGGCCCGCTTCCTGTCAGCATTCGGTGTCTCAGAATGTCCTGGAGCCAGGGTCTCAGAAGATCTGCTTCATCAATAAGGAAACCTGGATCCATACTCTCCATGCAGGACTCTTTCTAGGAGACTGCAGGAGAGGCCAGAATATAGGTAGGCCCTCCTCCTTTAGCCTCAGAACCCAAGACAAACACAGGCCAGGGCCTCCAGCTCAGGCTCTGAGAGAAGAGGTCCTGCCCCTGGCTGTCCACATGTCCCAACTCCCAGGCCTCTGCTAGCTCAGGATTTCCCTCTGTTCCCTGAAGTCTCTGTCACTGCATTCTGTCCTGTGGCTCCGCCCCTCCACTCAGACTACAGACAGTGGCCTTGAGTGAGATGAGTCTCAGCTCCAGCCTCCTGGGGCCTCTGTCCAGAAAGGCAACTGCTGTTTGATCAGTCTTGCTGGGAGGCTAAGGGGTGCGTGCTTAGGGATGGGGAGGGTGGTGTATGGAGCCCTGGGATGTCCTGTTCTTGTCCCTGGTCCCAGCACAAAGCACACAAGCCGCACCTTGCTGGAGTGGCCCTGAGGGGTACATGTGATATGAAGTGTCCCTCTTTCCTGCTGGTTCCAGAGATCTCCAAGACTGTGCCCTTTAAGGCTTAGACAGAGGAAGCCTGAGCGTGAGGGCCACCTGGGGTGGCAAGCTAGACCAACTGATTCTCTGACATGCAAAGGCCTTGGAGACCAGCATGCTTAAGGACCCCAGAACTGCTCTGGGCTCTTCCTAGACCACCAAGATTGGTGTTTTCTGGGGCAACTTGTCTGAGGTTGAACACAGAACCTAGACATAGGCCTGGGCTGAGGTTTGGGACACTGCTGGGACAACATAGAGCAGGGACCAAGACTTGCTGCAAAAGAGAGGAAGTGGCTACAGCAGATGGAGGCCAGTGAAGGTCATGCAGTCAGGGACACAGCAGAGGCCTGGCCCATGTCCTTGACTTCCAGGCTAGGCTCTTGATTGCAGGGCTCCTCCAGCACTCATATCAGGAGATGGATCACGGTTATGCCACCCTTCCTGAAAAAATGTTGCTGCAGGCCTGGGCACAGGCTGCAAATCTTCATGCTCTGTGGCCCCCAAAGAGGGAAAGGGCTTGGCTTCCTTCCCTTACATCTGCCTGGGAAACCTAGAAACCCCAAGTCTCTGGAGGCAGTCCCTGGAAAGACCCGCCCCTCCTCCCACAGAGCTCATTCCCAGATGTCCCGCATGTTGCTAGTTTAATCAACGGGTGGGAGGTACTGATTGTGAGAATGGGCTAGAACTTTCCATGAGAGTGGATTTGATGTTCCCAGAAGAGCCAGGACTACCGCAGCCACCCACAAAGGCAGCAGACTCTTGAGGTGCATCCTGGCCTCAAGGGATGATGACCCTGTGTCACTCTGGCACTTCAGAAACCTGCTTGGTTATGTGGTACCTGCTGCTTGGGAACAAGCTGGTTGTTAGGGAAACAGGACAATGCCCCAGTAGTCAGGCCACAGGGGATAAAATGATGATCCAGCCATCTGCAGTGTTGGGAGGAGTCCTTTCCTCCTCCTCAAGGAGGGGTTACCCCTCCTTCCAGTTTGCAGTGGAGACAGACAGCAGCAGTGTTCTTGCAGTTAAGGGTCTAAAGACAACCACAAGTTCCTCGTCATTCTCCCCTCCAGAGACCAGGTTGCCCATAAGACTTGCTATAACTGATAGGACATGAGACAGTTTGACCCTGTGTCAATATCTAGGTCTATACCCATCCATACCACCTGGTCACCAGGTGAGGGCTCTGGCTGCCTGCTGGAGGGACCACAGGGGGCATCAAGACATCACCGGAGGCCAGGGAGATGGCTCAGTAGAATAAGCGCTTCCCTGGCAAGTGCAAGGGCCTGAGTTCAATCCTTGTTCTGCCAAAAAAAAAAAAAAAAAAAAAAAAAAAAAAAAAAAAAAAAAAAAAAAAAAAAAAACGGACATCACCAGCTTTGCTGTCATCTCAGAGATGACCCCAGAGTGGAGCTGGCAACATTCTGGATCTCCTGCCCACTGCGGGAAGGCCATCTCATGTGGCCCAATCTAGGTTGCAGAGAGGAGGTTTCTTGTCTTCATGATGTGTTTGCAGCAGTAGCCACCTGAGATATCTGGGCATGTCCTCAGGATATTTGGGTGTGTCCCACCTTGAGCAGGAAAGGCAACTCTGCTCTGTGTCCAGAATAAGAAAATCTTTGATCAAATTTTAAGAAACAATATTAATCAGACCCCAATTTTATGAGGAAAAGGGAAGAAGCCTACAATTCAGGTCTCGGAGGAGACCCAGGGCTCCTCCCTGCAGGTCCACCTCCTCAGCCCCTGGGGGAGACCCTGGCCTGAGCCAGGCTGCCCTACTGGGCACCTCCCTGCAGTGTCTTCAGTGTTCCAGGGAGAACAGTTTTTATCATGGGCCTTCTGGGAGAGGCAAGAGGCTCAGATCTGGACAGGGTAGGTTTGAGATCTTGAGCAGTAATGGGGCAACTCTGGGTGCCTCTCACTCCCCAGCAAGGAAATAGGCACTGACTAAGAGCTTGAGGACAAGAGCAGAAACACAGAAGGACAGTCACCCACGTGACCAGGAGCCCCTCTGCTGCTCCTCACCCCAGGCTCTAGTTTCCCCATCTCAGCGGACATAGCCTTGGCTGGGAATTGCTGCTCACCACAGTGTGTTCCAGGAACCCCAGGGGCAATCTGGAGCTGGCATGGTTAATGCACTGACTCGGTACAATGCCTGACAATTGATGGGCAGGGTGCTGGGCCCAGCAACAGAGACTGCCCACAGTTGAAGATTCCTTGACTTCTAATGACCCTTCAACATCCATATAGAGGAAAACATGTGCTCACAAGAGCCAGGGGCCCGAGTCCCCTTGACATACACATGAGGTGTGTCTTTGCCCCATTAAATGAGCAATGAGTGTTTGTAGAATGTGAGAATCAAGTGAAAGTGTATCTCTTAGTTGAAAGCTTGCTAGCAGTTGGGAGTTTACAATGGCCTCCTTGGCTTTTAAGGCCTCTTCACATCCACCCACACTTGTCTCCTGATAGCATAGGCATAGCACATTATCTTATGCAGCATTTATTTCAAAAGTCAAATACCAAGGATTGACTTCTTGAAACTCACACTTGTCTATCCAAAGAAGAGACATGGATACTAGAATGTGTTATATTATAAATTACTTTCCTCTTTTTTCTCCTATAATTACAGAGCATTAGATGGAAGGCCAGGTAATGTAGCTTCCCTGTGACTTTCAGTTTGAGCAGTAATGGGATTACCTGGACACATACTGTGAAGGCTGCTGGTGGGCAGAGGTGAGAAGAGCTGGCTGGTGGCCTTACTGCAGGGTATCTGGTGTGAGCAGAGAGTGGCAGCTCTGGAAATCAGGGGGGCTGCTGCTCCCCACCTGGGCCACCACACAGAGCCTGTCCTTAGAATGTGAGCAGTAGTGCAAACCTGAGCCTGCTGCTGGGGATCCCGCCAGGCTGAAGTCAGGTGCAGGGGGACTGCAGGAGTGGGGGAGAGCAGGCAGGAGCCAGGAGTGGCTTGGGCAGATGCTCAGTAATTGCTCCTGCAGAAGGTGCAGGCCAACTCCCCAGCCCCAGCACTGAGGCTATCCTGACAGCCATTCTGGGGCTTGCAGTGAGGCTGAGGTCCAAGCCTCACTTCTGCCATGCCCTGCTCCTGAGATTACATCAAAGTCCTCAGCCCTGTCATCTGTCACATGGAGGTCACGAAGGAGGACATAGAGGAGCTGAGCCAGGTACCTGCACCATAGCAGATGGGCGACCACCCAGCAACATCAGAGGGGGCTCCAGACCTGAACACACAGGCACACAGGCCACCTGGAGTCCACCTCATGAGAAGCAGCTGGGTCCCTGTGTGTGTCCCAGTCTGCCCTGCTGGCTGAGCTTTGATCCCCTGTCTCCTGTTCTAGGGACTGGTGTCACATGTCAGGCTCTCACACAGATGGCTGGGAGGCAACTGTGAAGCCTCCAAGAGGCAGCAGCCAGGAGCAGAGCAGCTGGGCAAACCCCTGTGCACACCATTTGCTGAGCGCCTGTCCCACTCCAGATTCCCAGAAGAGTGTGTTACACACATGTCCCTGCTTGCAGGGTTCACTCAGGAGAGGCCAACGCCCACACCCAAGTGCAGTTTAGGCCATAAGCTCAGAGAGACACTTGGGGAGGATGAGAAAGGAGCTCAGGTGTCACTGAGTGGGTGGCAGGCACCAGGCATGTCTGAGACAGTGCGGGAAAACACACAGCAAATCAGGTTTCAGGATAGGTTCAAGATAGAAGTGGCAGCATTCACAGAGAGGTGTCCCCCAAAACAGAATTCCTGAGAAGGAAATCTGGAGAAGCAGAGGACAGAGTCTAGGGAATCAGGAGTTCCACAGGAAAGGAGCCAAAGGGGGACTTTCCCAGTTCCACTTTCCTGCCAAGTAGACACTCCAGAGAACGTGCTGTCTAGTTGAGGGCAGCTCCGGAACTTGTTCAAAAACGGTTCCCCAGACTCATCCCTTCAGGGAGGGAGAGAAGGAGGGACAGAGGGAGGGACGGAGGGACAGAGGGAGGGACGGAGGGTGGGAGGGCGGACTTTGAGGAAAAGAGCATTGAAACTAGGTCACTTGAGTTTAGCATTGCCTGAGCAGAACACAGTGTCTCACCAGCTTGGTTTCCAAGTACTGGGTAAATCTGTGCCTGACACGCACGACTTTCCCACCACAAGGACACTGCAGAGCCTCTCCAGCTATCCTGGGGGCTGTGACCTCACGGTGGTCTCACCTCTAGATTTCCTCTTGTGCAACACAGACTGGCAGATGATGACCAGGGTGAACAGCAGGACGCTGAGGATGCCCACACAGCACACGAGGACAGCGTACATGTAGAGGTCTGAAACGTGAAGACATGGCAGGTCACTGTCTCCTAGAAGGCACCAAAGTAGTCCCACATGGGACTCCAAACATCCCCAGACTGCAGCCACCAGGGTCGTGGTGGAAGCACAGACACAGACCAATGAAGCAGAACATTGTGAATCCAGACACAGAGCCACATCAGTCCCCTAGGTTGGTTCTGACAAATGAGAAAGCAATTCCAGGGCAGATTCACCCTTTCCATGACTGGTATGGAAGCAAATGGACTGCCATTGCCAACATAATAAAGCTAATCCAGCCTACTATATGTAAATTAACCATAATAATCTATAATGCTAGTTTGAAATGTGAACTAGCACACTTAGGAAAAACAGGAGAAAATCTGGGGTATCTAAGAGTTCGTAGACTTCACACTAGCAATGTCCTCCATATAAAAGTTGTGTGCTGGGCTCAGCTGCTTGGCAGAGTAGTTACCTAGCATGAATGAGGCCCCGAGTTCAATCCCCAGAAGCACAATAAAAGTAAAATAAATAACTTGACAGATTTTGTTTCCTCAAAATTGAATTTTTTTTTTTCCTAAAACAAGCATAGGAAAGAGGGTAAGAGGTTAAGCTATAAGCTGGGAGAAAATACTGGCAAGCAATGCATACAGCAGACAACTAAAGAATTCTCAAGACCCAATAGTAAAATTCAAACAATTCCATTACTTCAAAAGTCAGCACAACACACAGAGACCAAGGAGAACATTTCACCAAGGAGAATATCAGGTTAAGCAGCTGTGTGGGAGAAGGTTTCACTTCTTGAGCCTCAAAGAGAAGTAAGATCAGGCCAGGATGGAATACCCACGCACTATTCAGAGAGGCTGAGATGAAAAATGACGCTCACACCAAAGGACAGCAGGGATGTGGGTAGGCTGGGTGGTCCACCCATGGCTGGTGGGGTATGGTAAAATGGTACAACTACTTTGGGAAGCTTTTGGTCCATGAAAATGCCTGGGACTTTTGCTGTTGACTGCTTGGTGTCTCCAGCTGTTCTTCCCATAATAAATGACCGCAGGCAGAGCATTCAGAACCTGACCTTAATGTGGCTCTTGCTTTAAGCTCTTAAGACAAGGTTCCTGGGAGTCTCAGTGCTGAGCCAGCAAAAATACACCTCCTGAGGTCTTTGGGACCAGGAGGAGCAGGCAACTAAGTGCTTAAACTGAGGAAGCCAGGTACTGCAGGCAGCTGGCTGTGGGGCTGGCCAGTGGCTGGGTTCCAGGGGAGCCTGGAGCCACAAACAGGCTGAGGGTCTGTGAGAAGAAAGGGGGTGGGGAAGGGAGCCAGAAAGCTAGGGTCTTTCCATTGCCCCCTCATCTGGCTCTCAAGGGATCAGGTGTCCAAGGGATTTGCTCCTCTTCTTGGAGATGCCCAGTGTTTCTACCTGAGCTAGCAGGAGCAGACTTTTGTTACTGGCCACTCAGAGATCTGAACTAAAAATAAGTGTAGATTGCCCTCTGCATCAAGGGTAAGAAAAGACATTCTTTAAAACACTGCATCTGTGCTGAATGTGGAGAGACCTAGCCCTTGTCATTATCCCCTACCCAAAGCAATGTAGGAACTTGTTGAGAGGCATTCACATCACAATAGGTATCATAACTTGTGAGGAGATGGCTTAAAGCATATGGGAGGTTGCATAGTTTATAGGTAATCAAGATGCCATTTCATATACTAAAAAGAAGGCTTGAGCATCCACGGATTTGGACATGGGGCAGGTGCCTGAATCTTGGGCACTGGACTGCTGCAGGCCATGTGCACCTGTACCCACATATGAGGGTAGCCAGCAGAGGGGCCAAAGAAAGCACCTCCCACAAAGGAGCCTTGGGTGAAGCACAGTACTAGGAGGAACTGGGGCACATTCTAGAATCCAGAGCAAATCCTCAAGTACCCACATGGGAGCTGCTGGGAAAGCCCTGAGAGAAAGACAAACTAGAGGGGACAGAAGCCAGCTTGGAAAAGCTGGAGGTCTCTGAACATGAGGTACTCAGGATGCAAACAGAAAACTGTCCTCACACTGTAAGCAGAGGTGACTTTCTGCGGGTGCTGCTGTGTTTCTGGGCAAGCACCACAGACAGGAGTGCAGGCCAGTATCCTGGGCCTCCTTTTTAACATCAAAGACCACACCAGCTGGAACCATGTGTTCCCAGCGGGATCTTCACTGAAGAACACAGCAGGTTCACACTTACTCACTTGGATCTCTAAGCTGTTGGGAAAATGAACACAATTTTGGAGCCATTTACATGGTAAATAACAGTCACATTTCGAGGCCAGATAAAACTGGGACAGGTAGGTATCACATGGGCACCAAATGGATGCTGAGGGATGCTAGAGATGAGGTCCCTGCACCAAAAGGCAGGCAGTTTGGCTTCCATTTCTTTCTGAAAGTGGAAAGAAACCATCCTGCTGGTTTCCCTGCCAGAAGTAGGGCGGCCTGACCTCCAGCCTTGCTTTCATCTTCCCTTAGTTTCAGGCTGCGCAAAGCAAGGAGAGCCAAGGCTGCAGTGAAACACCAGCTGGTAGTTCTCCTGCAGAGTACTGGCAGCTGTGCACATCTGGGGTGGCCCTACCCTGGTGGGAGGCAACAGCTTGGAGGCCCAATATAGCTGTAGGTCAAAGCCTCCATGCCATGGTGCAGAGGGAGCCTGTTCATCCTGGGCAGCTGTTGCTACAGAACCCAAAAACATCTGGCCAGTCCAGAAGGCTCAGCCCCTCTGCACCAAGCATGTGAGCACTCCAGGCTGTGGCCACCACCAGCAGGCACCACCCACCTGTGTGGTGCAGCTCTCTGCATGCACAGGAACAGCGCTGACCCTGCCTGCTCTCTGCTCCATTCTTAAAATTACAGGAGCCTTTAAAGGAGTCACTGTACTGGGGAGGAAAACTCAGAAAGAACATCTCACCTTCCTGGATTGGCAGTAAACTGTCCCCTAAAGTTTAGGTTTTCCCTCATTTCCAGCATTCCTTTGGGGGCATGAAAATAACCATTCACCGAGCCTACTCAGACCTCTGACACTGCTCTTCCTGGTGTGTTGTGAAAACAAAAGCTGGACCTCAAGCCATGGAAGCCAGGCTCACAGACGCATGTCACCTCTGCTCAGAATGGCTAGGCTGCCCAGAGCCTCGGCCTGCCCTCTCAGTCCAGTCTCTGTCTGAAAGGGGGCCTGGTGCTGCTCTCGTTTCTGACCTGTCTTTTCGCAGTGCATAAAAGCAAGCTCTCTATAAACAATGGCTCAAAAGATTCCAAACTCAGCCCTGGCCAAAAATACTTGTGCAAAAGCTGAAGTTAAACCTTGAGGCCCAAGTTAAAGAAAACCTCTACATTTAGCCAAATCTGAAATTAGCTTGTAAAGTATAGCAGAGAACCAGGGATATAGGGAATTCTTGCCTACCATGCCAAGGCCCTGAATTCAAATGCCAATGGCACAGAATTAAAATAAACCAAAATATTTCATGCGCCTGTGCACTCACAGTATTCTAAAAATGATGCCGTCATCCGTAAATTCATTTGCCACTTTATTTTTGCCATTGGACTTCCGAAGGCACCCTTGTCATTTTTAGAGTCAACTGCACAAAATGCCCAGGCCTCCCTGAGGCAGATGGGCCAGCAAGGTGGGGTGGCTGTGCATACTGCAGGGAGGGTGGCAGTGTCAGCCTGCCTGCTTCTGCCCTGGCACCTGTTGCCTGGCAACCTGGTGGAGCATTCAGCCGGGCTGCTTTGCAGCACAGCAGCCTCAGTGTACCTCAGCACTGTCTAGGAGACCTGAGGACCCCTCCCTGCCCCCAGTGAATCGAGAAAATCGGGGTCAGTGTTCTCCATTTCTAGGACAAATTCAGGTACCTAGGGGATGCAGTTCTAGCAGCAACACTGTGTGCTTCTATTCTTTTTTTTTTATGCAGCCTGTAAAACCATCTTGCTCAGGGTATAATACCTGAGAGAAAGCCCTGAGGGATTTTAACTTGCTCCGGCTGGACAATCGATGCTTGTTCTGTTCAGCAGGCACACAGCCAGGCTGAGCTAAGCCCCAGGAGGATGGCCATCCATCTGCAGCTCACACCGAAGCCCCCTCGTTCAGGAGCAAAAGGGCAGCAGGCCCGGGAGCTGCATGGGGCACTTTCATCACCACACTTGACCTTCATAAAACTGTGGAGGGTACAAAAAAAGCAAAGTACAGATAATGCTGCTGTGGTGGAAGCTCCTGCTGGCATTAGAGAAAAGGCCAACTGGGGAACAGCTGCCCCAGGCATGCAAGAGGCAGCAAGGGTGCCAGCTGCTTGGACCCTGGCTCTGGTCTCTCTGTGGTGAGGGTACACATGCCATGCAGTAGCTTCCACCAAGAGGAGATAGAGACTGCAAGACACTGCGGATCGGTGTAGCATGCAGAGGCTCTGCTGATGCTGAAAGATGTGCATGGGTGAGATCCTATAATCCCTCTTGATATATTAATCTGGCTTAGGGTTCAGCCCTGTTTAGAAATACAGTTCTCAGACCACTTGCCTGAGACCACCTCTGATCCTGAGGAGGTGTAAATTCTTCTACCACTTCCTGACATAATAATCAGCTCCTCAGGGGGTAGAGCCCTGAACTCCCCAGGAATTCTTAGCATCTGATGATCACTGCCCAACTCACACAAGTCAGATGCTCCAGGACCCACTTAAGGACCCATCCTACCATGATGCCAGGGCACAGGGCAATAGGGTTGCCTCAATTTGACTCCATAGAAAAGAAGAGTAGACCTTGCTTTTTCTACTGTGTTATTCAGGGGAATAAAGACACTTTCATCGCTGCCTACGGACGGACGAGCAGTCCCAGAGTGGAGAGCCTGGGAATTATTTTGCTAAGAGAAAGTCATCAGAGAATGAAAAGGCTTCTAGAAGAGTGCAGGAGAAAAGTCAGGGAACACAAAGAGTCATTGTTTCTGCCTGGGCAGAGTATCAGAGCAAGAACACTCTCTAAACCAAACACCGAATCCTATGAATCAGATTGGCTCCTAGCTTTGCAAACTTTTTCACAATGCAAGGGTCATTTTCCTCAATGGAGGTATCTTGTGACCATAACAAGAAGGGAAATAAATCATAAACACAAGCTCAAATAGCACATGGGTCCTCATACATGGTTCCTCTTAGGTGAGAAACCCGAAGTGAAGATAAATTAAAGAACACATCAAAAAATAGCAGGGAACAGAGCCAAGTCTTTTGCAAATAGAAAGGGGACAAACAGAGGGAGGGAGATATAAGAGAGAGATGGGGAGATGCATGTGGAAAGAATATGTGTTACATATGCATGCCAACTGCCCTCTACAAATGTAATCATTACATAGCGCAAACATGGACTGATAAAAATAAAAACTAAAAGCTAAGTTGTTTTCTGTGGTGCACTGCTTCATGGGTAGTTCTGAATCCAAAGGCCTCCACCACCCCCCCAAGGTGCTGCACTTTTCCAGCCCTATCTGGCTGGGCCAAGCCTCCTCAATAACTCCCATGCCTTCACCAAGTTCCAGGCCTCCTTTCCTGCAGAAGCTGTGCCCAAGAACTCACATGTGCATTCTTTCACTGTTCAGGTCACAGTCCTCAGTCACATGGGCGAGGCTGACAATTTCTCAAAGTTGAGTTTTCCTCCGGGCTGAGTGTTCAGTATCCTCAGCACTCCTGACATTTGGGGCCAGAGTTCTTTGATGTGGGACTATGAGATGATGCACTGGGAGATGCTGACCAATGTCCCTGGCCTTTACCCTCCAGGTGTCAGAAGCACCCCACAGCAGTGCCCACCGAAACCTTGGAAAATGCCTCATGGAGAGGCCCAGTGTCCCCACTGAGAATCCTGCTCTAATCCTCAAACCTGAATATGTATCAGAACAGCCAGGGTATCTCAAACTCAGAGAGTAAAACCTAACTCACTCAATGATAGCTCAGACTGAGCCAAAGTAGAGCCTGCAGAGGGCTTTGTTAACAAGAGGCCAGGTGACACAATGCTCCTGGTGGGGATCACTCCAGAAGCCACTGTTACTGCCTTGGATCTCAGCCTGGCTGTAGGCTGGAATTATCTGAGGTGCTTTCACTAAGTTTCAACCAAATGAGGATCTCTCCAGATGGGGTCCAGGCATCTGTGCTGAAAGACTCTTACATACATACATGGGAAAACAACTTACTTAAAGATTATCACACTTTCTTGAAGTTCCTTAAACAACAAAATGAAGTCACAGTGGTACAATTTTCACTGCTTTACAACTACTGACAGTCTCTCCAATATCACCTGGAGTAAGAATTCTGGAGCCAAACTGAGCCAGGAAACAAACAATCTGCATAAATTAATGTGGATTGGCACCATACCCTGCGCTGTCTCTGAACCTGCAGCAGAGACCCCAGCAATTCCCTTCTGACTCCTAAATTTCAACCAAAAAAAAAAAATCCACACAGATTGATGTTATGGGAAAACCTGGGAGTTAGAGTTCTTTCTTCCTAGTTTATTCTCTTTCTGTTATGTAAAACTGAGACTGTATCTTAGAACAGCGCAAACTTACCTTCAAAAAATGCCCAGGCCGTTGTTTTCTCAAAGGATGAATCTTCCGAAGCTTTGAGGGAAATCACTGTAAGACACAAAAGCAACAGAGCAGCTTCAAGTGGAGTTTGTGGTCCTCGCCCACAACGGTACTCCTATGCACACTACCAAGACCAGCTGAAGGGATATCTCAACCTCAATCCCTGGTAAATCACACAACACTTTCCTTTTAAGTTTGGGGTACACATAGGCCCCCAGGTTGAATTTTCATGGGCCTTGCTTTTCCCACGGGGAGAAGTGATGATGAGGGCCTGTTGGGTGGGTGTGAAGGTAAGCCAAATTAACATACCTGCATCATGTAGAAAGGGCCTGAGCCTGGTGAGCCAACTCTCTCCCCAAGGATGCCAGCTCCCTAAAACTGGACTCTGTCCTTTCTATTCAAGACTCCACTTCCCATCATGGCCCACCTGAGCCTTCACTGCTGGCCCCTCCTTCACCTCAGGGCGAGTCCCTGAGGCCCAGATGGCCAACATGAAGGCTCCCATCCTTGCAGCTGACTCTGTAATTCTGCACTCCTGGACAAACCATGATCTTCCCAGCTAAGACATCTGCCTGCAGGCCACTTGTATGCATCTTTCAAGGTCAGAGACTGTAGGTCCTCGATCTGATCCAATCCCAGAGTGCTTGGGTGAGAAGGTAGCAAGTTCTTCCCAGTACAGTTAAGGAGATGCATGTCAAAAAGCTCACAGACTGAGATTCTAAACTACAGGGGTTTTAAGCAAGTAATGAATCAGTGTTTCTCATTTTCCCTAGTGCACTTATCTTATGGCGAATGTGGCAACTGTGGTATTAGAAGGTTAACCATATCCGTCATAATCTTACCTGCTCCTGCAAGAAGGGAAAATCTTTATGTGGACCCTACTAGAGCTTCAGAAACATTTCTAAGGTTCTTCTGTAACTCTCTTGTTTCAGTTGCTAATCGTGCACAATCTCCAAGTACATTTGGTACACCATGAAGGATGCATCCGGGTCCTGAGATTGCCAGGAGACAGGCTATGGGATACTCACTGCCCACAGCAAGGACTCTGTGCTGCAGTCTTTCCCTAATGTTCTAACTTTATTAACCTACCTCTCCACACTGCCTAGCCACTGATAGAAACTGACCTTGGTCAGCCTGTCCTGTGAGGCTGGGAGAGAATTACAAGCCTCAGAAATATATCATGCTAGAGGCTGGGGAGATAGCTCAGTAGAATAAGCACATGCCTGGCAAGTGCAAGGACCTGAGTTAAATCACTGGCTCCATTAGAAAGAAAGAAAGAAAGAAAGAAAGAAAGAAAGAAAGAAAGAAAGAAAGAAAGAAAGAAAGAAAGAAAGAAAGAAAGAAAGAAGGAAGGAAGAAAGATGTCATCTTAGGGGCTAGGATAATAGCTCAAAGTAGAGCCATGCTTAACACGCAGGAGACCCTGGGTTTCATCCCCAGCACTACAAAAATTACCAACCCCCCCATCCAAATCGCAGATCATTCACATTGGCCAACACATTTACTTTCTGAAAACGCTCATCTCTTGAAGGAATAGCACATCTGTTTCCCATGGAATCAGAGGTTGAAGGCTGCACCTTCTTCCACACAGGTGATAAACCTGCCCACCTGTAATGGTGTAGAGCTCCCTTGTGGCCCAGGCTGACATACAGACAATGGGAAAAGCAGCTCTGGTGTCCATGCTGCTGCACCTTCCCAAGCTCCCACCTGGGGCGCTGCCTGTCCTGACCATGGTGAACTGTTCTATAGGATTCAGTGCAGGCTGGGGCTTCCAGCAATCCCCACCCACAGGTCTGCTGGGATGCTGTCTCCTCTCCTCTCTTGGCCATCCCCTTCCCCAGATGGGCAGAGCAGCATGACAAACACCCCCTTCTAGGCAGCCTGTGTCTTGCTGCATGCTCCCATAATGATCTCCAAGCTGAAGCTGCTTGGAGCAGACCCTGTACATCCCCTTGGGAAGGCCTCATCACCATAGGCGCTGGAAGTGACTTACCTCCTGGCAATGCCATACTGTAACCCCTTATGTGCACCTCCTTTTTCCATCCCTGCTCCAACCAGGGGGTCTCTTCATGGAGGTACTGTGGACCCTGACCTGCTCTTCCCATGCGGCACAAGGCCTTCAGTCCCTCTGCAGGCTCAGGAGTGAGAAGGGGGCAGGTAGTAGGACCACTGGCTGGGGAAGTGCAGGAAGCCAAACTGCCTGTCTCAATCCTGCTTTGGCCAAGATAAAGTCATAACTATTTCAGTTTCTGTTGAAGTCCTATGCCTGTTGATGGACTGAAGAGGAAGAGGCCTGCGAAGCTGAGTCCTCTCCCACTCATTGCTTTGCCTTTCCCATAGGACCTGGCACCCATGAACAGGGTCATCTCCTTCCAGGGGCAGGAAGTAGCACTGGTGATGCTCTCTCCCATGGGGGACAGAAGGACTGAAGCAACACAAGGAAAGGAAAGTTGTGAGATCCAGTGGATCACAGCCCTCTGCAAAGGGTTTCCTACAGGTTGCCACAAGGTCACCAGATTAGGGAAGCTTACAGCCCACAGCTCCTTAGAAAAACCCACAGCATTGGCCCTGTGATGGAGGTACACAGAGAGATCCTTGGTCAAGGTCCCTTTGAGGAAAACCATCACTCAGAGACAGGCACAAAGCAGAAGCCCAGGATCCTGCCCTGGAGGATTCAAAGGCTTCCCTGGGGAGAATGGGTCTCAGGGTTTTCAGGTTGTGAGTTCACACCGGGACCTAGGACCACACCTCCTAGGCAGCAGGGGCCCTTTGAGGTCACCACTCATTACCTGGACTGATCTGGTCAACAGAAGAGTATCCAGGAAAGATCCATTGCTCTTGAAATTGTCTCTCCCTCTTTTACCTGCAGCCCCAATCCTTTTTAACAAAGAATCTTACAATTTAAAGTGTACCAATAGGCTTCACCCAGTGCAAGGTGCACATTCTGACACAGAAAGAGTTGGAATTCAACAGCAGAGAAGCAGCACAAAAGAGCCAGGGCAGCTGCAAGCCAGTGAGCAGCAAAGGTTGAGCCCAAGCTGGAGGTGAGGCCTGGCCTTCCTGTCTCCAATGCTGATTGGGCTGAGAGAAGATCTGCAGATCTTGCCTCTAAAGAGTCACCTTCACTTGGTACTCCAAGGCTGGGGTCTGTAATAGGCAGTGCAGAATCCTGGAAACCTGTCAATGAGGGGGACTTCTCCCAGGAAATTCTGAAGTCCAGGTCCCAGGACTCTACATGGCCAAGCCCTGCCTTCAGCAAACAGGAAGAAATCCATGGGATGCAGGAGAGGAGGTGTCTGTGCTGAAGAACAGAGCTGGGTCTCCATTTCCTATCCAGACTGGGCAGGGCTTAGAGGCCCACCCTTCACCATTGCTGCTTCCTTCAACCCAGGGAAAGTGGGAGGAGCCACAAAACAGCCAGGTCAGCCTTTCACAGACATGTTCCCAGCGTGGGACTATACAAGGGCCCCTTAATAGCACATCTCAGTTCAGAAATATGCAGTGTGCAGAACACAGGTGTCAGGACAAAGCCATTGTGGTGAGTATGATACACTGGTCCCTCACTTCTCATGGTGGCTCTGCTCCAGCTACCCCTGCAATAAGTGAAAAATTCAGTGAAGCAGCGACACTGTATTTATTTTAGTTTTTGTATTGAATCCATGAAAGTCAAACTGTGAAATAGCAAGGGGCCACTGTACCTCTCTAGAGACAGTTGTGTCTCCCAAGGAAATGACTCTCAGGCCTGGACTGGAGACCCAAGTCCCACTAGCCTTCACACAACGATCCCCTAGTGTCTCACATTCCCTGGTAAATCTGTTGCCTTGAAACACACCACCAATCACAGAGCACGGACACTTAAATTTCGATTGTTACCTGGTTTCTCCACTTTCTAGAGTGCTTCTCGGCCTGAAGTTCAGGTCAGTTACCTTGAATCAATGGACGAAGTTGGGCCTGGTGGCACACCACAGACCCACCTATTTGGGGAACTGAGGCAGGAGAACTGTTTGAGCCCAGAGATTCAGGGCCTTCCTGACCACTAGAGAGAGGCCTTGCCTCAAACAACCAAAAACATCTTAATGAAGGATATGGTTATGACACTGTGTCAGGGAATCAAGGCCACCTGCAGAAGGTGAGCCCCAGGGCCATGACAGCTTTGCCACCTGCAATGCTGAGAAGAGATCAGGGCGTGGTCCCACCTACCCAGGCTCCCTTCCTCATCTGGACCCTCAGCGCCTCCGCAGACAGCAGCATCTGGGCCAGTGGCTTCAGGGTGCTCTGTGCTCAGAGGCACACACTTGGTGCTTACAACTGCACATTTTATGGCCTTTCAGCTTTTGAGTTGTTAAAAGACAGAAGCAGGAATCCATCGCAAAGTGACTCTTAGGTTCTCTTAAGTTAAACAGAGAGGGCTAAGAGTGCAAGCTCTGTTCCTAGACAACCTTGGCCTTGCTGATTCCCACCCAGGGGACAGCAGACACACCTTACCTCAGTTTCCCTAGGCAGCATCTTACACAGATCAGTTGCAGAGAAGGCGATCAGAAGAGATACAAAGTCAATAAGCACAGGAAAAGAAGCTTGAATAAAATAGCATCTCAGCTCAAATGTTAACACACTCAGCTCATTGTCCCTTCTTACTCAAGGACGGGATGGTCCCCAGGGAAAACACCATCAAAACACAGTTGTATCCACTCTATTTATAACTGCTCCCTGTCCTTGGCGGAGGTGGCAGGAACCCAGAGAGACACAGCCCTTCTGTCTGCCTCCTGCTTCCTTTCCTCTCCCTCCAAAAGCAGGTCAAAGACAGCTTTTCCGGGGTGCAGAGTCAGCCAAGTATCAGCAGGGCCTGTGAGTGACCAGCATGATGCAGCAGAATAGGCGAATGGGACTGGGGCTCTGTCCTGTCCTGCTGCCCCTCTTTCTGCACTCTGTCCTAGACAGCTTCTAGAATCCAGAGCCAAAGATGCAAGGCAGAGGTGACATATCACACTGACTTCCTGTGATGGATACAGTGGTAGGAAAAGAAGCTCTCACTTAGCAGAAGCTGGAAGCTACTGAACAGTGCAGAGTCACCTGATGTTCCCACATGGGGTCAGGAACCTGAAAGCTAGGGCTGTGACTGACCCCACACACCTCACAGCATTTCCCCCTCCTTGTGTCCATTTCAGCTGGATATCCACCAGAGATTGTGCCACACATTTGCTCTTTAAGCACAACTGTCCATCCAAACCCCAAGTCCAGGGGAGGGGACATTCAGATGGGGCCACTGCAGCCAAGGACCCCAGCCAGTTCCCTCGTGCCCACCTGGCCTCCCATCACTCCTCACTTTGTGCCTCACCTGTGAACATGCACCCCACCCACTTGACTAGTAGCTATGACTTCCTCTGCTCCCTGTAGGATGCCCTCCACGCCACCCTCTCCCTCAAGGGCTGCACCCTTGTCTCTACCTCAGTCCCACATCAGTGTCACCCTCCAGCATGACCCACTCACACTGTCCTCCAATTTGCTGCATCAGTGAGGCCTGTTACATCCAGACTCACATCTGCACTGCCCTCTGGATTATGCGGCTGGGGCTCCAAGAGGGTTGGATGAAGACTCTCATCCTGGTATCTCTGAATGATGACAGCATGTGACTGTTAATCTTACCTGTCATTTTGACTGGATTAAAAGATTCCTAGAGAGCTGACTGGATTGCAGGATGATAAATTCATCTGTAGATTAAGCCACTGATGTTCACAGCTGAATGCACTGTTAGGAGATGGACCCAAGAATAGCTGGAGGAGGCCACTGGAGAGGTCTTTAGAGGGGGGCATCTCTCAAAGAAGCTGTTATCTGCTCTAACCCCAGATGGCATGAACTAAGCAGTCCTACTCCACAGGGCTCTTCCACAGTCTTCACCACGATGTCCCTGCCTTGCAGCCGGCTGTGCACTGAACCCACTTCAACCACAAGCCACAGCAAAGGGCTCCTTCTTTAAACTGTGGGTGGAAAACATTTTGTCCCAGCAACTGGAAAGGTGATTTATACATGGTCTCATGAATAGAGGCCTCATACATTCTCAGAGTTTAGGTGTTTAACCCCTAAATCCTTCCAAGACTGTGGCAATCGGGTGAGGGTCAGGACTATGAAGCACAGTTGTAAGTACTGTTTAAATTACATTCCATCTGTCAATTTGTTCCCTTTGCATGTCTGGACCTGTTGACGCTTTAAACACTGTGATGTGTGCTTGCTTAATTAAGCAGTAACATTAAATGTTTAGTAAATCTCATTCCTAATTATCTGTTCTGTGTCTCCAGAGAAAAGGGAATTATTCAGTTAATTTATTTCACTGAAACTTAAAGAATCAGTTCTCTGTGGTATTAACTTCATATCTAATTATTAAATTTCCTCTCCCATTATGGCATCAAAGCATCAGGTGATATAATTTATTCTAATTTCATATTTGCCCCCCAACTACTTTTAGAGTGATAGGGCAGTTTCCAATTGTTTTGTCTAATTGCTACATTTAAATGTGACTTAAAGAATCATTTCTTTAACTTTTGTATGTTTATAGTACACAATTATTACATGTACATAACATATCAATTCTTTTCTGTACCCCCTTTCTCCTTTTCTTCCTCCCCCTCCAGCTCTTGGTCCCCTTCCCTCTTGCAGGAGATTTATCTCCCTATTTTGTATTATCTATCTTTATTTTCCTCTTTTATACTATGGTTCCCTCAAATAAGAGAAATTTCCACAACATTTAAGCTTGTGTGTCTGACTTATAGACTCCTACATCACTATTTGGCTGGTAGACAGTGCAACTTGGGGCTAGATTGAATCCCTGAATAAAGTGCAGCACATGACCTCTGCAAGCAGCTGCTCCCTAATGGTGCTTGTCCCAGGCTGCAGGGATCCAGGTGCATGCATCAGTCCTCCAGCACATGTAACAGCATGGAGATCTATGTGGGCTCAGAATCTTAGACCTCTTGGGATTGAACTCACGTCTATGTCCCCAGCCCTTTTTATTTTTTATTTGGAGACAGGGTCTCCCTCCATCTTTAACTTTACCCAGGGTGGGTTCAAACTTGCAATTCTCCTGCCTCATCCTCCTAGAATTCTTGGATTACAAGCATGCACCAGTATATCCAGCTGGAAGAACATCTGTTATGAGCTCATGGGATCAAAGCTGTTGCAGCCCTTAGAGCTAAGGCCTAACATGACAGCCAAATGCAGAGTGTGGTGCTAATGCTTCCTAGGGTTGGGACAATGTGGAACCCTCAGGGAGCCCTCAAACTGTCCTTTCTTATGGCCCCTGCTAGCAATCTCAGGGTGCGTAGCAACATCTTAGGCCTTAAGGACCCCAGGCTTCATCTTGAAAGTTCTGCTGTCTGTGTGTGCAGAAGTTATAAGGCTCAGGGGGTTTCCCAGCCCCCCACGCCTGCATGGTCTCTTTCTCACAAAGCCAAACTACAGAATGGGACCTTTGCATCTATAGGGATAGGTTGTTTCTGAAGAAGGCATCTCTAGATTTACTACAACCTTCTCTCTATGGACTGAGCACCCACAATGTGAAAATCCTGAATCTGGAGTTCTCGGAAGATGTTTGACCCAAAAATGTGTGCAAATATTCCACAAACTGAATAGCATTTCACACATGGGATAAGAGATTATTGCTCACTTGTATAAGAGATTCTGACTTCTAGAATACAAAACACTCACTTTTTTCAAAAGTGATCATGTAATTTACCTTAAGAGGACAGTAACATTGTGTCTAGGGATATAGGACTTTCAGTGAGCTCAGTGCTCAGGACAGCAATACTTGGAGCCAATTACTTTAAAAAGCAAAACTGTTAAATGGTCCTTTTGCTTTTTTTTTTTTCTTTATCCCCAGGGCATCAAGAGTCCCTGGGAATCTGTGCATGAGGCCGTGGTGCCTGCCAGGCAGGAAATGTGCTCCAGTTCTGAATTCCTGAGCTCTCTAACATAGAAGTCTCCTCTTGGAGAGAGGGAGGGACAGGCAGAGCTGTCTATCGCCCTGCTGGACTTGAGCCCCCCTCTGCTCAGGCTCCTTAATTTTCATCCCGTTCTCCGAGTGTCATCCACTTCAGCCCTGCTTCCCCACAGTGCCTAGCATGGGGTACTCAGACATGAACACCGGCAAGGCGGGCACCACCCTACCATTCGCATGGTCACTTCTCTTCTGAAGCTAGGCCCACCTGCTCAGGATTCTGGGACCTAAGGGTAGTTGTCACTAGAAATAGGAACACAAGTGAAAATACCTCAGCCCCCCAGGACAGCATGCTCCTGTGTCTTCCTGACCCTGGGTCCCTGGCATCCTGGGGAATAGCTACTCCTCCTCATCTTCCAGGGGCTCCAACTCTGCCAGAGCACAGCAAGTCCCAGAGTTGCCCCTGCCTTTGGGCACCTCACACACCCACAGCCTTCACCTGCCTGGCTGAGAGATTATCTGCCAACAGAGATCACAGAAGAGCCTTGCAACCAAGATGTCTGTGTTTACTGGCCCTGTCTGCTCACAGCCTCCAGCCTCTTGCCCTCCTACCCTATGGACAAGCTCCCCCGCTGGTGACCTTTTTGTCAGTGTGGGCACCACCTTACACTCTTCCTAAGTAGACCTGAGGTCTTCCCCATAACTTGCTACCAAGCCTTCTCGGCTGACCTGAGTACGGTTCTGTTTCTCTTGGCAATTTAATTCTCTATCAGCTGAATCCTGGAGAACTATGCAGGCCTCTTCATCCTTCCCTTCTATATGGTCTCCCCAAGTCCACAATCCAGACAGCCAACAGAGAGATCCATCAAGAGATCTGAATTGCTTCACAGCTTCCCGGATGCTTTAATCAAGCAAGACTGAGAACACTGACCTCCAAACTCCAGGGGAGACTCTTAGTATTCAGCACCAGCCTCTGCGAGTGTTGCCTCCCACATATCCCGCCAGGATCAGCTCCAGCCCTTTTCTCTCCCTCAGCTGTTGAGGGGCTCTCTGCACTGGATCTGGCTTGCCACAGAGTTGCCCTTGCCCCCCCCCCCCGCCATGTTTCTAGGTCCCTTGCTTCCAGTCCTGGGAACAGTATGTGTGAGATTATAGCCACTCAGGTCAGAATGGGTCCTGAAAGCTCATGAGTTAGGAACATGGCTCCTGAGGCAGCAAGATGGGGAGATGGGTGCTTTGGGAGGGGCAGGGTCATAAGAGCATCCTCCTGAGTGGATTAATCCCTTCATGGATCAATGATTGAGAGAACTCAAGGGCCCTGCAGGAGCAGCTCAATTCTAAAAGTGAGCTCTCTCTGACACATAGGTCCTGTCTTGCCCTCTTTGTGAAGTGTCACAAAGCCCTCACCAATGCCAGTACCATTCTTTTAGATGTCCCAGCCTCTAGGACCATGAGCTAAGCTCTATTATTCATGCATCACCCTGTCTCTGATATTCCGCTATAGCAACAAAAGCCAGACTCAGTGATCTATGCCACCGGATGCAGGGGTCAGTGATCCCCCCACACCTGCTGCTGCTGCTACTGTTTGCTCACCCAGAGTGAAGCACCTTCTACAGAACAATTCATACCCTTGAACATGCAGCTCATTTCCTGCCATCATTTGCTGTTCTCTTCCAGCATGAATCTGTCTTTCTGGAAATGAGGAAGAGTGCGGTACCATTAGAGTCTCACCAGTGTCATAGACACAACATACGTGCCATCCTTCTCAGGGACATGGGTTAGAGGGTGCAATAGCTCAACATCACCTTCATGCTGTAGTCAGATCCCATTCACTCTCCACTGTGTCTGTGAAGCCCCAGGCAGACACAGCCCTCCATCCTCGTGGTGATGATCCTACTGTGCTTGAAATTCACGCTCCCCAATGTGTCACTCTGCCTTCCTTCAAATTGAGTTGCATTTTGTTATTTCCTGCCTCTATTTTGTACCTCCCTGGAATCATCCTTGCTATGCTTTACTCCTCAATGATGATATGAGGAACATTACCCAATCTTGCATTTCCTGTAAAGTTTATTAGGGTGATGCCAGCTCCTTTTCCAATGTCATTGATAAAACAATTACAGCAGTATCAAATCTAACATTCACCACTGTGATTTTCCCAAATGACCTCCCCTGGGGGTCCTCCACACTGTGTGTCTTTGCCACCAGCTGTTCAACCTACCTCCTGTCTGAGCAGAGTTTTCAACCAGGGAAACTGTTGTGGGGCACAGGAAACTTAAGGCGCTGCATCTCAGATTTTGTCTTTTCTTTTTGGGTTGCATTGTCCTGATCTTGTATTTTGTGTGCCATCCAAAATGCATCTGGCAACCACGTGACTATTGAGCTGGACTCTGTCGGGGCCACTGCCCAAGGGATGCAGCTTGGATATGAAGGCCAAGGGCTATGCATGAATACCTGGATATAACTGTGGCTCCATCCCTTTCTCTCTCCCTCAAGAAAGCAATCAAAGCACAGTGATGTGCACTGATGCTACAACAACAAACTTGACTCCATCCTCCACCACTATATGCATCAAGGATGTAAATCCCCCAGCAGGGAGACTTGAGCCAATGCTCATGGCACCTTGGTTGTGCACCCTGATAGTATCCATGGGGTTAGTCTATTCAGCAGCCTGGCAAGTAGGTTTCCTAGGAAAGATCTTTTGCAGCAAACAGTTCCTTGCCCCCATGCTCCTTTAACATTTCTTCTCTTCTCAGAGAAGAATTGCTGATGTTTCTTAAGCATCAGCTTAATTCCAGTAAAGAAAAGCAACCAAAAATGGCTGTGTTAGAAGTTGTAAAGAAGCTCATGGACCCCTACACAAACACACACACACACACACACACACACACACACACTCACTCACTCACTGGATGCAACTCCAGTAAAGAAAAGTGAGAAATTACAGAAATAGAAAAGTGCCAAAAGGCATGCAAATGTCACAGTTAAAACAAAAAAGAAGAAAAATGCATAACTTATAAAAATGATCATCTACCTCCGACGAGCTTCTAGAATGGGTGGTTAGACATGGATTTAAGATATTCCCAAAGGGAAAGGTAAGTCACTATGAGACATGGTCAAAGCAACCCCAAGTGCTTTTTGGACAGTTCACTAGTGGGGATTGGAAATAAGTCATGGATACCTTGCAGGGGGCTTCTTGCCAATGCAACCAGCAGTCTGAAACTACTGGGTCAAATGGAAAGACACGGGTGCTCAAATATGGACCACATGAATCTAAGATTCACAGTGAGGTCATAGAAGAGGAATCCTCACTCTGTCATACAAAATATGACTCATCCTCCAAAAAGTAGTGGCCAATGTAGTATGGTGGGTAAAACACACGAGATAAAGATTTACAGACTCTTTGGGAACCAATTGAAAATGATTGTGCTAGAAGTTGTAAAGAAGCTCATGATGTTGCAAACACAAGTCAACACAAGTCAAACTTCTGTCAGCAATGAGCACGTTAAAAGCTACATGCATGTGTGTGTGTGTGTGTGTGTGTGTGTGTGTGTGTGTGTACAGAGGGAGGGGTGGATCCTATTTAAGAGTACTTATCTATAAGATATAATAAAAACAATCAAGAGTCATGGGAGGCTACTTTTAAAGATGACAAAAATCAGCCCAGATTTGCAAAGGATGATGACAGGCTCCTGGACAGGAACATTTGAAGCAGTAAAGGTTTGTTGGGTGCTTTGCAGGTCTGCCTGCGATCTGTGCACTCAAACGCTAGAGGCATGGGACCATGAGGTGGTGAGGAAGAGCTGGAGGAACCTAAAGAGCAGGGCCTGGTGGGAAGTGGAGGCCCAAGGGACCACTGTGCTCTTCACAGGACCCCAGTCCATTTCCTAGGGCGAGTTGTTACACAAAGAACAAGCGGGCGCCAGAGTTTCTCAGCTTCCTGTCTCTCCTGTGAGCTCTCCTCTCACCCCTGCCACCCTTCATACTGTGCCCCAACCAGGAAAGTCAGGCATATGGCACCGTCCAGTCTTGAACTCTCAGCCTCCACATCTGTGAGATAATGAACCCTTTCTCTTTATAAACAACCCAACCCTTGATGCTCTGTCAGAGAATCAGAAAACAGACTAAAGCAGAAACCTGTAGACACCCTAGAGCAATTTATAAAGTCAAATAAAATCAAGTCCCATCATAATTTTCCCAAAACTCTTCTCAAAAGTCTCTTAAAAATTAAATATATAAGAATAGCTATGTTACTAATTTAAAGAGACTTGTCCTATTCCATAAAAATTAAAATAAACCTACATTGTATAGGAATGTAGAAATTTATATGGAAATGTAGAAATTTAGCTAATAAAAATGAAGAAATTTTTCTTACAACAGGAAAATCTCTGTTCAGTAGATAGAGGAGTCAGAAAGTTAGCATTTGAAAAAAAAGATAATTAGTTAATATAGATATAAGTAATCAGTATATTTGTGTAAGTGAATTTCTTTTTCTTTTTGGTGGTACCAGGGATTGAAGTCAGGACCCTGTGCTTGTCAGGCAGGTGCTTATTTTACTGAGCCATCTCCCTGACCCCAATGTAAATGGATTTCAAAGAGAAAAAAGAATGATGTTTGCTTTTACTCACTTAAAAGTATTGCAGAAATATATGAAAAATGTTTGTATAAGCTTGGGGTAGGAAACACTTTCTAAAATAAGACACAAAGGCACCATGTGCAGCCTACTGAATGTAAATTACACTTTAATAAAAAATGACTACGAGGGGTCTACGAGTTAGCTCAGCAAACTAAGTGCCTACTTTGGCAAGTGCAGAGACCAGGGTTCAATCCCCAGTCCCACATGCCATGCCAGCCCTGCCCCGAGGTGCACTGAGCAGACAAACAAGTCCGGGCATGGTGGCACATGCCTGCAAACCCAGTGCTGGAGAGGCTGAAACCAGGCAAGTCCAAGCTGCATAGTGAGACCCTATACCAAAATGTATAAGTATATATATAGAAAAAAAACCTGACTACTAGGAAAAAGGAATACCATACTAGAAAAAAATGACGAATTCAACTATAAGAATATCCTAAAAGTGTGACTGTCTCTATGTTAAAAGAAAACATAAAATGCAAAAGTCACAAACAGAAAGAAATGTTTGTGCCACAAATAATATTAAGACTAATGATCAGAAATACACACACATGCACACGCACACACACACACACACACACACACACATACATTAGAAAGACAGAAACCTAATTATAGACAGCTATAATTACAGACAGGTCATTCATAAAGAAAGAAATTTTCAGCAGTCAATAAACATGAGGAGATGCTGGAACCACATTACCAATTGAATGGACCACAGAAATTAAATGTGTCACGTGAAATATAATAATTAAAATTAAAATAATGTAATACTTTTCCCATCATTGTGATAAATAGTGGAGGAGAGTAGAATATTGATCGTTCATGAGGCTTCAGGGAAGGAGACACTCTCTGCCAATGATGGCCAGAGTATAAATTTGTGAAGTCTCTCTGGCAATAGTTTTGGCTTCGTCTAGTACAAAATTTAAATATATATGGCCCTTAGTCCAGCACAGTGTTTCCAGGAACCAAACCAGCAGAGTTTTTGTTCCCATTTCCAACTGTTGGAATATCAACCGTGGGCTGTGTGTGTGTGTGTCTGTGTGTGATTTCAGGCAGTTGGTCCTGTCCTACTACATGACATCATTTATAGAAAATGCACAGAGAACCATCCATGTGAAGCTTTTTGTAGAATTCAGCTTCTGTTCAACAGATGCTTATTAGAAGATTAACAAGTAATTTCAGAACGAGCTCTAGGTATTTCTTTTGAAACGATATTTGGAGTAGATTTTCCCCCTTAACATTTACAGTATAACTACTGTAGATAACAGCAATCTAACAGGCTAAACAAGTTTTATTTTTAAAGTTCCATACTGAATATAACAAAGATCCTTCTTTTCTTTTTTTAAGGTATTACCATCTAATTTCTAATATCTTAGATATAAACAATAGAGAACAAACAAAAGGACTTTTTTAATGAACAAAGAAACAGAGAGTACAGTCCGACTGGTACTCTGAGTAACATTCTGGTCATCCTTTAATATCACAATGCACAGTGTATTAATTACTCTCATTACTTTGTTATGAAATTTTGTGTTTTTTTTTCATAATGGTGAGATGAGTGCTTTTCAAAACTCCTTAATGAATATCTACCTGTGGTAATTAACGTTTTTCTAAAGGGAACAACTAGAATAAAAGCTTAGGCCTTAGCTTCCATCATGACTTTATATTTTTATTATTTATTTATTTAATATAGGATCTTACTTCACAGCTTGAACTCATAGTGATCCTCCTGTCTCAGCCTCCCCAGGGCATGCCTGGGGTTCAGAATCCAGCACAGCATGCAGTACTGGGTTTCAAACCCAGGTCCTTGAGTTTGCCAGGAAGGTACTTAAATGGCTGAGCCCTTCCCAGCACTCTGTGATGATTTTAGATTTTCATACTGTTATAATTTTGATGCTATTTGTCACTAGATATAAATACAACATAAAATATAATTTTAAAAGTAAAAAAAAAAAGGACTGGCCAAATAACTCAGCAGATTGAAGAGCCTACAAGCAGGCACAGGGGCCAGGAGTTCAATCCCTGGGCCTGCCTTGCTGGGCCCGCTCCAGGATTGTGCTGAGATGGCAATTGAGACTGGACATGGTGGCACACGCTTGTAACCCCAGCTCTTGGGAGGCAGATCACTATAAGTCTGATCTAGTAATGAGACCCTGAACACCCTGTAGAGCCTTCCCTAAAATAAATAAATAAATAAATAAATGCAAAAAAATTAGCAGTAACTCTAAGGCAGTGTGTAACTCCTTGCTGGACTCTGCCCGTACCTGTCTGGTCATGCATCGGTAGAAAAAGGACGTGCAAGCTCAAAGAGGACTTTGGGGGTGGGAAAGGACAGACTGCCACTTTTCCCTCTTTTCCTTGTCTGACTCTTTCACCCATAATTACTCTTCGCATCCTTCCTATGCCACAGCAGAAGGCAAAAATGGTGCAATGACTTCAAGGTTGGGCCAACCTTACCCAAACCAGAATCCCCAGGGTGCCCTTGGTGTAGGGATTCGCATAGGCTAAAGGAAGCCTGATGGGAGAGGAAGAGAGATGGGCCCTCAAATGAGATGTGCAGTGGCACAAGCTAAGGAAAGAGACAGGGTCTCAAGGACGGTGACAGCATCCATCTTGGCCAGCCCAATCCAAGGGCACCCACTGCCTGAGGTGTTTGTGCACCCACCAAGAAGCACTTTGGGTAGCCATGGGCCAACAGGGCTCTTTAGAAGTTGGAATTTTTCTTTTAAAAATAATTCACTTCCTCAAACTTCCTCATGCTTGGTTATAAAGCACCACACCCTCATCCCTTCAGCTAAGGTGAATGAAGAAAATGCTCAGCTGCTGGTCCAGAAGGTCGGAGGCCAGCTTCCTTTCCCGAGGGAAAGAGCAGAGGCTAGCTGCAGGGGGCAGTGGGAAAAATCGGTTAGAGTTGTCCATGTCTCACTGCATTCTTTCTCCTGTCTTCTTTACTTAAAGGCCCCCATCCCCTGCAAGCAGTAACAGGGTGACTGGTGGTACTCTGAGGCCCCTCCATTGCCTCAGTGTTTGCTGAGCCTCACGTGTCTGGGGGAGCAGCCAGCACATGGACCTGAGTGACCAGAAACGCCCATGCATTCATTGTCATCGTCATTAGCACCCTCAGAGGCACAGGGGTCAGTTGTAGAGAAACAGAAACAACACACCTCGGAAGAACGTGCCACCAGCCTCTCTCAGGCCAGTTAACGCGTCACAGTTAACCATCCCTGTGATGGAGACCAAGCCATGGGAGAAAGCTTTTTTCAATACTGGTGAGGATGGAAATCTATTAATTATTCTAGAGGTCAATTAATATCTTTGAACTATCCATCATTAGGTGGGGGAATTCTTGGGCCAGTACAGTATAGTTAGCACTTCATCCTAAGGACAGGGACCTTTGTTGAAGCTGACTGACAAGGATTTAGCATCGCTTACATGTCCAGTCACAACAAGTGGGACATATCCACACCCTGAACACTATTTCACTATAAAAATCATGCGGTGGAGCCATATTTAACAAAAAACAATATATAGATTGTTTAGTAATGTCAGAAAAGCCAGCCATAAAACAGTATTTATGTTAAGAGTGACATAAGATTTTGTGTTTTTATTTACATGAAATTACTGAGAGGACTGATACTGAATGTCAGGTTACATTGCAACTGAGACATGGAGAGTCATTTTTATTTTCTTCTTTATACCTTTTCAGTAGTTTTACATGTTTTCTGCGGTTGAGTTATGTTATTTCTTCCAATAAGAAACAATCAGTATATGGAAATCAGAAACAAATAATGAGAGCCTACCCTTGCCTGGCATGTGCTCTGCGACGGGAGCTGTTCCTTGACTCTCTGGGTGAGCGTCACCCTCAGTCCATGGGGGAGGAGCTCGCTGCCAAGGGAGGAGAGATGGGGAATGGCCCTCGCTTCAAGGAGCTGACAGTGAAAGTCAGCCTTGCTTCAGGTAAAAACATACGGAAAGACACCCAGGATTATGTCCATGGTGGAGGGCAAAGAGTGGAGCTGTGTGACAGGGATACCCCAAGCATTAGTTTCCTCTCCCATGGTGGCTGGAAATCCAACAGAAAGAAGGAAGTAAAAAAAAACATGTGGAAGAAACAAAAATTATGGGCCAGAAGGGCTGGAGAAAGGGAGAGAAACATGTGTCCGGAGGACAGGGAGCTCACTCCTGAGCATCTCTGCTCCTCAATATTCCAACTCAAAGCCTTTACCTGCAGAATTGATCACTGCACCGTTCACTTCAGTGTTTGGTTTTCCCACAACCACTATAAACACTAGAATGGGATTTAGGCAAACAAGGTCCTTGATGATGAGCAAGACACAAGGCCCAGAGAAAGGTGACCTGGGTAGACAGCTGCAAATCTGACCACAGTCCTGACTGGAAAGGAGATGAGGGCCAAGCCTCCCCTGACCTCCTTGGTGCAGAGCATGGCTCTGTCAAACTGCAGGCCATTTGTTTATGGGTAACTCTCTTTCATCCTCTTTTGTGCCCCTTGAAAGTGTGCTCATGGTTTCCTGAGGTGTTTTGCCTTCCCACCAACAAACCATGGCCAGCTGCAGGCTGAGCCTGGGCAGACCTGTTGAGGGAGGCTGCAGTACCGTGAGATCAGAGCCACTTCCAGGTCAAAGGTGAAGGGAGCAGGGTGGCAGATAGAGAGACAGCTGGAGAGGAAGAGGAAGAAAAAAGGTGCAGTGAGCAGAGGGGAGGGGAGTGTACAAAGAAAAAAACTGGAAGGGAAGGAGCAGAGGGAAAAGGAAGGGAGAAGAGAGAAAAGAGGAGATGAAAGGGAAGGAGTCTTACTTCCAGTTAAATCTTCTGTGAATGTTCAAGAAGGAACTGGCTAGATTCACTGAAGTCAATTCACATTAAAGAACAAGCTAGATGGGCTGGTGAGATAGCTCAGCGGACTAAAGCACATGCTTAGACAAGCACAGGGACCACAGTTAGATTTCCAGGGCAGGCACAGAGGTGTATGCCTGTAATCCCTGTGCTGGGCAAGCTGAAAGCAGAAGATCACCATGAGTCCAAGCTGCATAGTGAGGCCCTGTAACAAGCAAATATAATAATAATAATAACAAGCTAGACAGTCATGCTTACTTGAAACTTGCTTTTTATTTGTTCTACAGAGTTTTATTACTTCCAAGAGATTTAGTATATGATTCCAGAATGTACTGTGACAAGAGGACAAAAATGACATCAATCACACACACACACACACACACACACACACACACACACCCCACATGCAAGGCCAAGAAATATTCAGTGTTTTCCCAACAGCCCCTGTATTTTTATGGAATTCTTTTTGTTTTCTCTGCCAAGATACATATTTATACTAATAGTCATTTGTTTTCTTGAATTAATTTGCTAAAGATGAAAAAAAGCACATTTTGGTTCCCACGTCACTCTGCATGTGCTAACATCACAATACTGTGAACTCCAAAGACAAGCAGCTGCTTTAAAGACCACCTAGATGAATTATTTCACTTTAACAAGCTCGTTATTCCTCTAGTGCACTGATAGTACCCCACATGGTGGAGTTTTATTCCTTAAAAAAACTCATCAGCCAGCTGTGGTGTCACATGCCTATAATCCCAGCACACTAGAAACTGAGGCAGGATTACAGTGAGTTCAAAGCCAGCCTGAACTACACAGCAATACCTTGTCTTAAAAAACAAAAAATGAACAACTAAAGAGGGAGCTAAAACAAAAATAAAACAAAAAAAAGCTTATCAAAACAATTTCACTGAAGCCCTTTAATGTTACCTAGCATTATATGTAACAGAATTAGACTACTTTTCATATCTTCATACTCTATGATCCTCTGGATCTTGTGCTGATCCAAGTTCCAGGCCAGCAAAGATAAAATTTTCATGCACTACAGAAAGCCTATGACACGGACAAGAGGTATCCTCCTTCTTGGATCTCTGGTGGCAAAACACGGCAGCCCTCCAGGGTGGCTCTGAGATGCCACAATGTCCAGAGCAGGGCACACCTCCTATCCACCCCCAGGAAAGGGTGCCTCTGGCCCTTGGCCCCGTTCCTGAAGGATTTGTTAGCCCCAGCTTGGAACACAACCACTGGGCAGTGCATCAGAGCCACTACTCACCCTCTTTGGGGTTTTGCCACTCACATCAGGGCCTCCTGACAATGTGGGCCTCTCTGTGGCTGCCCCAGTGAGCCCAACCCGGCCAAGGTGCGCTGTAGGCCGGGTTCTGGCAGGGAGTCCTCCCTGAGCACACTCAGCTCGCCTCTAATCCCTGGGCTCCCTGAGTGCTCCCAGATGCCTGCCAGTAATGAGCCCCTTTCCAGAGCAAGCCTGACTGCTGAGGAAGCCAAGGGATGTCCAAAGAACTTCTGTGGGTTCTGCAGCACCTGGAAGCAGACCCTGTCCCCAGCCTCTGTGGGAGTCAGCCTCTGGAAGCTTCTTAGCAAATCCAGGCAAGGCCCAGGGTTGCCGGAGAATCAAAGACCTCACTCCCACCGTTCTCCAGAGCCTCCCCACACTCTACCTCCTACTGTCTCCCCTAAGGCAATCCAACCCTCTGCACAGAGAGCCAAGGTGGACCTCTGCCCTCTTTTCACAGTCCCCGCTGAATGCAGTCAGTCCTCACACCCTAATGAGTGCCTGGTCACTCACTAGTGAGCACAAAGCCACTCCATTCCCACAAAGATTCTTGGTATAGCCAAGATAGGCCCCTGCGTGCAGGTCCTGCTGCATGCCCACCCCACTCTCCCCATCTTACCTCTCATCTCTGTGGCTGAGGAGCCGTTGGACCAGGCCGTCCACTTATTCCGGTGCTTGCTGATCTCCTGCACACGACAAACATACTGGCCCTGGTCAGCTGGCCGCAGCATCAACACTGAGAGCCTGTACAGCACCCCACACTGCTCTTCCAGCAGCCGCAGCCTCCGGCGGTGCATACTGCGGCTGAAGTTCCCATAGTACTGCACAGCCCGGAGCTTGGTCATCTTTACCATCAAGGCCTCTGGGCTGTCTGTGCCTGCGAAAAACCAGCGCACAGCCAGCAGGCTGTCCTTGAGCCTCTTCTGGGACACATGGCACAGGAGAGTGGCATTGTCCCCCTCCAAGTAGTCAACCACAGGCCCTGGGGACACAGTGACATTGAGAGCCCAGCAGACCTCTGCAGAAGAACAAGAAAAGGGAAGTGGTCAGTGAAATCCTTATTCCCCATAGGGACACTGTGCACAGCTCAGGAGCCCACAAGGCCTCAAAGCTGTGGTAGCTCCAGGCCTGTGTGGATGGAGTGGTTGGCCCCATGCTTCCTGCTCATCCCTCCTGGGTCAGATGGTGATCAGATGGAGGCTCTCCTATAGAATATAGGGGCTCTACACTCTCATGTTCAGGTAATCCCATTCCCGTGGCTGTCAAACAATGACAACCTGGCCAGGTATTGTTCAGAAAATTATAATTAGTTACTGGCATTTAAAATTCATCAGATTCCACAAAAGAATCTGCAGAGCTGGAATCACTTGAGAACACCCAGCCAACAGCCATATTTGCAGCCAGCATCCCAAGCCTGTAATCATCAGTGTGGGAATGCTGGGGTCAGGCTGCCCTCTCCGACCTCCTGTTTGCCAGAGCCCTGAGCTCGCCTTTCCATTCCTCTGTCTTCAGCCAGGGCAGATATGCAGTAGGGGTCTGGCAGGTGCTAAGCCTGCACATTGGGCTGGAGCAGCAGGGGTGATTCAGCCTCAGGTCTGGGTTCTCAGAGTTAAAGTGCACAGATGAAGGTGCCTCAGGGACAGAGGAGGAGGAAAGACTGCACCAGAGCTCCAAAATAAGCTACAAAATTTCAGCTCTACCCATTACTTCCTGTCCTTTTGGTTGTTAGAGACAACCATCTAAGGCTGCCCACCCTGGCTCAGTTCTACCCACCAGCTGACCTGTGTTGGAGCTGTCCCAGCCCACCTGGCTATCCAAATCAGGAGACCTGAGAGAGGCTGAGTACTGTGATTTTTCCCAGAAGTCACTGTCCAGGGTGGCTACGTTGCCTTGGAGCTAACAGGCACACCCTTCTCATCCTAGAGCTTGAGTATTTCCCCCTAACATTCCTGTAGTGGAAAGTTAATCCCCAAAACCATATATTTATAGTATTTGGAGAGGGGGCCTTTGCGAGTGATCAGAAGTAGAGGAGATCAGGAATGTAAACCCTGGATGGCATTAATGGCTTTGTAAAGAGAGAGAGTGCTGAAGTAGCTAAAGGCATTGCCATTCTATAAATTATCAGCTCTCAGGTGTTTTGTTGAAAACCAACTGAGAAACTCTGGCAGATACAGCCAAGAAAGGATCTTTGTGCAGAATGCTGGAGACTCTGTGCAATCTAAGCAGATTGCACCTCACCAGGTCCCATGTCCCCACCTCCCTGCAGCCCAGGTAGCACTTCAACTCAAGGACACACCATATTCTGCCCACACAGCCACTGCAGCAGACATCCCAGGGGGCCATTCCAAGTTATAGCTTCAGACCCCCAACATCTCTTCTGGTCACAGGATGGAGGTCGGGGCCCAGATGTCAGAGTCACCAAAACCCTTGTCCCCTAGTCAGTGCTGCAGTCATATGAAGAACAAAGAGACCAAAGAGGTGGAAAAGGTGTTTCTAAACATTTGACAGGAAGGGCAAGGGTCCCTGAGGGGCCATGAGGGTGCACAGGGTTATCATAGAGAAAGCACTCTTCCATGTAAACCACAAGCAATAGGTCTTAGTCTGCTTCATGTGACTAACAACACAGTGCTACAGATTGAGTAGGACCTAGTCCAAGAGGCAAAATCTGGTAATGCAGAGACCTAATGTGGCACAGGGCATCATGTGACCAGAAACTAATGCCTAAGAGACCTACTGCACTGGCTTTGATGGCAAACATCCCATTTACATGGCTCATTAACCCATTAATGGGAGGAACAAAGGGTTAATCCATTCAGGAGGGAGCCCTGATCACCAGCCTCTTGACAGAAACTAAACCGCAGCTGGGACTCAGAGAAGACAAGCTGTTCAAAGCACAGCAGTCACGTCTTCTACAGCTTTCACACATCAATGCCTTGAGCACCCTGATGTCAGCATCAGTTGTTCGTCTTTCCAGCTCTTTCTCATCTCTCAGGAGTCAGGCACTGGTGCACAGGACTCTCCAGAGCAACCCAACGACTTTGACAGAAGTGCCTCTGTCCCTAAGGTACTGCTCACAGGACAATGAGATGCAGCATCTCTGGGGGCTAAGCCTCCCACACCCTGACAGCAGAGGAGCCAAAGGCCAGGAAGAAACCAGACCAATGCTCAGCTAGACGCTGAGGTCCTGAGGCCTAAGTGGGAGGGCCTCCTCCACATCTACAATGACGATCATGAAACAAGCCACCCAGGAGGCACCTGGAAGTACAGATATGAAAAGCCAAGGTGTCCTACGCCAATCCCTGGGAACCTGCGAATGTCACTTCATGTGGCAAAAAGCATTTTATGAGTACAGTTAAATTCATATTCCTGGACTGCAGAGAGTGTGCCCTGCTGCCAGTCCGAGCTCCTCCAGTAACAGTTCCTCTGCCATCAGAAATCACTCACACAGGGCAAGAAAGGAGAAATCAGCCCTCTCTTCCTTGCTCCTCACCCACCTGGCATGCTTCTTACCCCTGGCCCTGCTATGCTCTCTGCTGATGACTGAGCTCCCATGCCAAGACCCCCTGGAGAGCAAGGGACACCTGGGGCCCTCCCCCCACTCCAGCAGCCACCAGGGACAGGCAGCAGAGGCAAGCAGCTGGCTTCCAGAACCCAAGGCCAGCCCCTCCCACTGGAGAGCTCCCACAGGGGCCCAGGGGACCGGGAAGGCAGGAAATGGAAACTGTGGATGGGAAGTCAGTGAGTGACCTGTGCCCCAGGCTCCTCCTATGAATGCTGCGTGAAGAAGGCCTTATTTACAGTCACTGCAGCCAGGAGGATGAGCCAAACGCTGTAGCTCCCAGGATGGACTGGACAGATAGATACACTGCAGGCTTCCAGGACACACCCTGCTTTCTCTTTCACAGCACCCTCACCTCTCAGCCTTTACTCTCCCTTCTCTTCTCTGACAAATGGTGAAGACACCTGTTTTTCCCATCACAGTGTAAAGAGCCTCATGATGTGTCCCACCAAAAAAATTCCCACGTAGAAATTCTAACCCCAGCACCAAGTGTGACTGCATTTGGAAATGGAGCCTTTAAAGAGGAGGCTAACCCCACATGAGGTCCTGAAAGTGGGCTCTGCTCCAACATGGCCCTGTGGAAGGTGAGGAGCACAAAGCCCATGCAGAAAGGAGCCTTGCACCAGCATCGGCAAGCCAAGGACAGAGGCCCAAGGAAGCAGCACAGCTGACACCTGTGTCCAGGCTCCTAGGCTGCAGAGCTGTGCACAGGTAAGTTCTTCTTGCTTAAACCCCAGGCAGGGGTGCTCTGTCACTGCAGCCCCAGCAAACAGAGGCAACCTGTTGTTTGTACCTATAACATTCAGTAAAATAAGTCAAACAAACAAGCTCAAATATTGTGTGGCTTCTCTTTTCAAAGTACAAATAAAAGAGCAAACTAAAAGGCAGCAGGAAACAGACATAAATCTTTTGCAAAAAGGAAAGGAAGCAAGAGAGAGAAGAGGAAGAGGAGAGAGGTAATATGAATTAAATGTAAAAGGAACTGACATTTGTTACATACATGTACCAGCTTCCCAGAAGGAATAGTAATATTATATATTACAAACATGCACAGAGAATTTTAAAAATATTCACACCCACCTTTAACACCAAGGATTTGGGATTGAAACTGAGATGGCAGGGACCCCCACACCAGCTGGAAAACTTGGCTGGAGGTCAGAACTATTCAAATGCAAGGATTCCCCCTACAGGGTTGGCCCCAGCACGGAGTGTCAATGGCAGAGGCCAGATCTCAGTGTAGGTGTCTTCCTGCACTGGGATTCCAAGAGGAAATAGGCATGGAAAACCAGGCCTGGCAAGAATGAGCACAGCAGAATGCCCATTTTAGTGGGGGCTGGATGGGGGGAGTTCTGGTGCAGACCTAGACTGCAGAGGTGGCAGGTATGTGGCCGAGGGCCACACAAGGAGTAAGGTGGCTCTGGCACAGGAAGACAGAACCAGGGGTCCCAAACTTTTAGCTCTCAGGGTTCCTGAGGGCTCCTAGAAAGAAGACTATTCTTCACCCCTAAACAGTGCCTATCGGGGTACCCTCTCTGACAGTGCCTGCCATCAGGAAGGCAGGGGCAACCATTCAGAGAACAAAGGTAACCCAGGGCCCACGGCATCCACTGCCTGACAGCTGCTCCACACAGGCCATGAGAGGGGTCCTGGCTTGGAACCAAGCCCAACGTCAGTCATTCTGAGCCAAGGCAGGAACTATAATGACAAGCAGCACTTCCAAGGTCCACTGCGGATTCACCAGAATTTCTTCCCTTTGTAGCCAAGGACTCTGGGCGTATCTCCGAACTGGTGTCCAAATCCCTCCTCGCCAGTCCTCAAGAGCAGGTTCTCCCTTGGGGAATTACTACCCTCTCCAGGTGGGTCATTTTTCTTCCTTATGAAGTAAATATCAAATAGCTTAGGGGTTGTGAGCAGTCTGGAGCCAAGTTTCCTGAGGGCTCACGTCCCGACCCTGCCTTTATTAGGGCCTGGGCCCGTGCCTCAGTTCCCTCCTCTGTAACAAGTGGTAACAGCACCAAAAGAATTAAGTTAATGGTTTGTGAAGTGCTTGCATCTGTAAATATCTGCTGTCATCATTGTAACTTCGAAATACTGTTGTGATGAAGTGAGATCACACACAGCTGGCCTCAGATAGGGACTAACAAGGGCACGCAGAAGTGGGAGCCCCCGTACATTCGTTCTCAAGGTCATGAATGATCCTGAGGAATCCAGAGCGCAAAAGCCAGCACAAGAAGTTTTCCTAGTTTGCAAGTGGGAACCTCGAGCTTCAGGGAGCCTGCGCTGGCAAAAGTTGTCTAAGGCGGGTGCGGGCGGGAAAGCTCCCTGCTTCCCCAAGGACGTCGTCCCGCCAGGCCCCAGACATCTTGTCCCCGTCCCAGGCAGCTGGGATCCAGCTCTCAAGTGGCTCCCAGGACCCACCAACAGCTGCGCTCCCGACTGTCTAACAGGCGGCGACTCGCCTGCCGGCCAACCCGTACAGGCCTGGAGCTTAGGGACACAGTGCTGTCCCGGGCCTTTCCGGAGGGACACACGGTGTGACAGAGCAGCCTGGCCCTGAGGGGCAGCGAGGGGATCCCAGGCACCAGTACCCGCCCCAGCCCCAGACCCCCGGGACCCCGCGCCCTCAGCTCTTACCCGGGCCCGCAGCCCGTGCCCACAGCACCGCCGCCAGCGCCAGCAGCCACATCGCCCAGCCGCCCTCCAAGCGCTGTGACGCCTACAGCGCCACCACCACAAGCCGGGCCCTGGTTCTGCCGGTGCCCGCCCTGGGTCCTAGACCCTTGGCCCCATCGGTCCCTCCCCGGGCCCCCAAACTGGGCCCCGCCCCTGCACTGCCCCAGCCTCCTCCCCTGTTCCTTCCCTCCCCGAAATCCGAGCCGTCCACCCCGCCTCACTACCGACCACGCCCACCACTTGTCCCGCCTACAGTCGAGCCAGAACTCAGGCCACCCCAGTCTCAAAATAGGGGAGCCCCCTGCTGCTGAGAACCTGCGCACAAGCAATCTGTGTGTGGGTGTCCTCCATCCCTAAGACAGGGATTCTAGGGATTCTGAGGGTTAGGGGCTAGGGGCCGGCTTCCAACCAGAGGCCCTGTGCTCACTCCTCTGGGGCCTCTGTCCCCAAGCCACTGAGAAGACGATGGACCATGGTGAGGACCCAGGGCCAAGTGGCTCACAGATATTACCAACTTCTCCCACTGTGAGAGCCAGGACAACTCTCAGTCTCTCTGTACCCCCGGCTCCCTCATCTGTACTATGGGGCCCACCTACTCCCTCAGGGTTAGATCAAATGAGACAGTCCCTTAAGGTGGCAACCAGCACCTGTCAGGATTGCTAATACAGTATTAGAGGCAGGAGTATAGGAACAGACTCCAGTCACCGCCAGAGACCCACAGCAAGGCCACCTAGCCCAGTCACTCTGAGCCAAAGCTTGCCCTTCATAAGCTCAGGCTCTGAGCTTATCTGTGGAGCTGAGTCAGGATCTCTGCACAGGAAGTCTGTGAAAGAATGAGTGTGGTGGAGTCTCCAGAGGGCGCTGTGAGCTCTGTAAGCCCCAGGCATACATGGTCCCTAAGCCCGCAGGGGCTCTTCAGGCCCTGCAGGGGTCTGCTGACCAGCAAGGCAACCCCAGGGGAGAGCGCAGCTGCCTCCTGGGCAGGTGTGTGGATGGGCCTGAGCTGAGAGTGGGCTGGCCTCAAGATCCCTGTGTCTGATTCTGAGGGTAATTGAGTCCCACTCAGACTTAGGGATACCTGGAGGCTTGTTCAGCATGAGTCTCACTGGGAACTTGGATTCTGATGGTGATGGACAAGTGGCCTGGAGCCTGAGGCAGTGTTTAGGAGGACCAGAGATGCGTCCTAGACAAGGATGTATGTGCTAGTTCTGAACACAAGCTATATTCCATGTTAAGCAGCAGCTGTGAGTTTGGGGGCAAAGTGACCTCCTCGAACACTACTACTCAGATGAAGGTGACATGTGTATAAACGCATGTGGGCCTGAGTTCAGGGCTAGGGAAGACATGGGTGGTTCAAGGCCCTCAGAGAGCTGCACCCAGCTGTGCTGCCTGCAATGACTTGCAGTTGGTGGAGATATGCGGGCCACACTTGAAGAAGTCAGACTGTGCTTTGCCAGTGTGTATTTCTAACTACCGCCCTGTCCTTGCAAGACAGAGATGATGTCCAACCTGGCCACTCTTTGTCCTGTTTTCTCTTTGCCCACACTAGCGTTGCCTGAAAATTGGGGCTGGAAAATGCGTGCAGTTCTGGGATAGTATAATATTGTGTGCTTTTCAGCTGGGGCCTCTGTTAGTACTATTCAACTTCTCAAAGGATCTGGCAGAATTTATTGGTGAAGGCTTTCCTCCATAACACAAAAACAAAGAGTTTACCAGTAGGTATGGGAAACATAGTCAGTGACCCTCATGAGACTCATATTTCTCCTCCATCAGTCTACACCCAGGGAAACCTTCATGATCTTTCCCTACCTCCACTACCTGCCCACTCACAAGAGTAGGATGATTAAAAAACTTTTATTAATTGTTCATCCAGGAGTCAGGGAGATGGCTCAGTGGAATAAGATCTTCGCTGGCAAGCACAAGGGCCTGAGTTCAATCCCTGGTTCCAGAAAATAAAAAAAAAAATTGTTCACAGCCCTGGAACTATCAAATCTGCCTTTCTTCCAAATTAGAATAATGATACTTAACTACTTTCACCAAATTACCTCTATTAAAAACATCTCTACCTGGCACTTTGGTAAAAGCATTCAAACTGTTGTAAAGTTGATCCAGGATTCCATGTTGTTAAATATTCACCTGATCTTCAACTAATCTTTGACTCTAGTCACTATGGAGGGGACCACCACAGAAATTCAGATCTCTCAAGATAACTAGAGTCTTTGTTTTGAGAACACATGCATTCTCTTCCATGACAGAGATGGAAGAATGTGGTTTGTAATTAATGTAAGTTTGTTATGGCCCTAAATAGTTAGGCACCTAAGATAAAAGCAGCAAAGAAAAGCAACCCTCGCAGGTGTCAAGCTGATTCCTACTTGGTGCGCTTCAGTGTGGATGTATCTAAGTAAATTGGATTATTTCTTCCTTCATATTACTCACAGGCATGTTCCTGTTGAAAGCAGTGTTGCATGCTTGAACTGACACTAAAAGACACTGAAGTGTAGACTGGATAAAAGAGGTTTTCAGCTGTGAGCCATGGTAGGAGGATACAAAAGGGATTGTTGTTAAAGAGCAGGCATCCATCTTTCACTCAGAAGGGACAAGTAAGATTTTGCATGGGACTTGCAGCAGGACAGCAAGAAAGGGTGTAGAGTGCACTGGGTTCTTCCCTAATAGGTAAGAAAATTTGAAACTGCATACTTGACAGATAGAAGTAACTAACTAGAAATAGGGCCTTCAGATCAACCCTGTTAGTAGCCCCAATGCACAGGCTCATTCACCATCTGAGCAATGATTGTGAGCTTGGTGCTGGGTTCTACAGGCTGGTTGGGGGAAGTTATGTAGGCTAGCTCCCAGGACACAGAAAGGAAAGTACCCAAGATTCCTACAGGGCTCCAGAAATAGTCTGGATTATGAAAAACAAGGAACCAGCAGATCCCTACCTAACTGAACACCAGGAATTGTACCTTTAAACTGACCACTGATGTCGAAGAGTAAAATCTCATTGCATTCCTATTGGATTAATAATATGCCTTAATCACTGCACGCACTATTCCAAAGGAGTGGACAGAGAAAGCTTAAGTAAATGAGACAGATGGTATGATTTTAGGGCTCCAAGAGGATTCCAGCCTCTCACCAATATTTTCTTGGGTTTAGAACAAAGAACTTCTCTGGGTAGCTTTTTGAGCAAAGAAGGGAACTACTGAAGAAAGTGCAGGAATCTGGGCAAATACTTCTCCAAGTAATACAGATGTTAATTTAGATGTTATGGGGGCCAAGTAGATGGCTCAATGGAATAAGCACTTCCCTGGCAAGAGCAAGGGCCTGAATTCGATCCCCAGTTCTGCCAAAAAATAAATAAATAAATAAAAATAATAGAGATATTTTTTTCTCTAGAGATAGATGTTATCTCTAGGAAGGCCTTCAGCACAGCAGGGAGAAGTGTGCAGTTACAGTGTACTTTTAGTTAATCAGGATTGGAGTCAAATGTCCTCAGCTGTGGCCTTATTGCCTCCTTTGAGGCATTGCAAAGTGACAGGCCTCAGTGGGGAAGCAGTGACTCACTGACCCTGATGCCACCCATCTCCAGAGCAGGGCCTAAGCCTAGGTAGGGCAAACTCACATGTAAACATGGAAAGCCAGTTGGTTACTATTAGGGCCCTGCTCAGAGCCACTTCACAGTGGCTCCATCACATCCCATTCCTTCTACTTTCATCGAAAGGGCAAGAAGACAGACTAAGGAACTGCTCAGAGTAAAGGAAGTTAAAAAGATGTAATCTGTGATCCAGGTGGGGATTGGGAGCCCATTGCCAAAGGACATTATTACTGTATTGAGAAATTTTTTTAATATTGGAATTTTTAATGTAAATGCTAGATATCTTAAGGGTGACTATGGTAAAGAAAGCATGTTTTCAGGAGCTCCTCATTGAAATATTTGGCATTAACAGACAGGATGCTTGAAAATAACTCATACATAGTTTAGCAAAAATAGTAAATCTATCACTTGAATTGCCTAACGCACACACGGAAGGTGACATCGAGGTAGGGAGAGGCACACAGCGTCAGTTAGGTGATCCGACGAAGCCAGATGAAGCATACGTGGAGCTCAGTATGCAACCCCCGGAACTTCTAGCATGCTTTCCATTTTTTCCCCAAAATAACTTAAAACTAAAAATTTGTCTATAGCTGGGCGTGGTGGCGCATACATGTAGTCCGAGCTACTTGGGAAGCTAAGCAGGAGGGTGACTAGAGCCCAAGAATCCAGGCTTAGCCTGGGAAACAGAGTAAGATCCCATCTCAAAAAAGTGATAACTCAGCGGTCTAAGCGCCTGCCTAGGCAAGAGCAAGGGCAAGGGTTTGATCCCTCACACCGCATGCCATGCTGTCCCCACCCCAGATGCACAGAGTTGGCCACTAAGACTGGACACGGTGGCACACGCCTGCCATCTCAGCACTAGGGAGGCTGAAACAGGAGGGTCCCTACTGAGTCTGAGCTGCACAGTGAGACCCTATGCCAAATACATTAAAGAATTTTATTTTAATTTTTAAAAAAAGTTCATGAATTTAAAATACCTCATTTTCTTTGATTTATATATTGATCACAAGCATCCTATAATTGGATGCTCACATATACCATAAAAATTTTTAGAATTCATTTATTGTAAAGTGACATCCATTATAAAATGTTTCCCCCCTGTATCAGAGGTGTTATAATGAATTAGATTTCTGATGTTTTAGAACTTTGAGAAGAAGACTTGAACTTCCAGTTAGTTCCCATTCCGGACTCCTACCAATTCAGAAATAGATGATAAAGATCTCTCTCTCTCTCTGTACATTTCCTTACAAAATGTCAGAGATGACCAGCTTGGGGTGAGTCTAGATTAAAGGTATTGTATGTAACCACACACAGAGGACTCTCAGGTCCTGACTCACTTTCCCAGCAATGAGGGAAGAATCTCATCACCATTGAAGGGCCAGGCCCCATTTGGCCCCCAATTCATGTAAGAGGAAACTTGGTTTCAAAAACCATCACATAAAATTAATTCTGTAGTTTGAGTTTTATTGCTGCTGTAATTGTGTGTGTTTCACTTATAAATGTGTGTTTGTTTTATAAAGTGGCAAGGCTTAAACTTAGATGCCTGTGTTTGTGTCGTTTAGATGGTTTCAGAAGCAAGAACTAAAGTCAACACAGTCTCCACTGCTGTGCCCTACTTTGAAGCCCAGGCCTCCACTTTGCCCTGTGGTGGAGATTCTCACTCCTCTTCTGCACCTGTTGTGGGTGTAGGGGCTGCAGCAAGTCCAGCAGCAGAGAGCAGATAGTAGTTGAGGTCAATCACCCTTTATGGACAGTCACACAGGGTCTCTGTGCTCTGTCCCAAGCTAGGCATCAGGACAGACCAGTGTGTGTGGGCACAGGCATATACACAAGCATGTACCTGTGCATGCATGCATGCATGCACACACACGCGCGCACACACACACACACATGCACACTTATTCTCACACCCATATATGGATACTCTGGATCTGTTCTGGCACTTGGCTTGGAGGTCTAGACATGGCTTTTCTGTGAGCCTCTAGGTTCCAACTTTCCTACAGCCCAGCCACCCTCCTCATTTCTATACCTAGCTATTTCTGTAGGACCATCACTTGGTCTTCTAGGGAGTTAAAGCATTGGAAGCTCAGAGCATTGCCACACGCTCACACACCCAAGTCCTAACGAAAAGCTCACAGCATGCTACTTGCTTGGGAACACCACCACTCTAAATCAGCCAAAGGGAGTAGTTCAGTCCTAGAAATACTTATTTTTCCCAACACTTGTATCCATACTTACAAGCACTCACCTTTCACTGTATGTGCTTCTAAGGACCCTCAATCAGAAAGCCTACCTGCCTCCTAGGCAAGTCATCATGGCTACCTTCCCACGTCTGGCTCCTGCTCCCCAAAATCAATCTTAGATTTCTTGGATTACCATAATAAGTGTCATATATGGGGGCTTAAACAAGTAGAATGCATTCAATATCTCATGGTTCTGAATTCAGTGGGTTAATGATACCTTGATTTTTAAAAATGGCTAATTTCTTCCTAAGCTTCTGCTCAGACATCTCTCTGTATCTTTGCATGATGCTACAGTTCAGATTTTAAATGTTCCTTAAGGGCCCGCTTGTTGAAGACTTGGTTCGCAGCTTAGGGTTACTGTGAGAGTATGGGACCTTTAAGAGGTGGAGCTTAACTGCAGACATTCAGCTCACTGGGGGTGTGGGACCCTGCTCTCTTCCTCTTCACACCAACCATGAGGTAAATGGGATTTCTCCAGCACACAGCTGCCACGACGCGCTGGCTCACCACAGCCCCAGAAGGCACAGGGCCAACCAAGCATGAATTGAAATTTCCAAACCTGTGAACCAGAGTACACCTTACCTTTTCTCTTCACAAACTGAGCGCCTCAACTGTTACAGTGATGGGAAGCTGACTCGTGTGGACCTTTCTGAGGCTGATCAGCACACACCACCCTCTTTGTGCATCCGTCAGTCATAATCTCTTCTTGTAAGATAATCAGTTGTGTTGAAGTAAGGCCCAGCTCTGTGACCACATTGTACCTTAAATGCCTCTTTAAGGACCCTCCAAATAAAGTCACATTCTAAGGTAGTTGGGATTAGTTTCAACATAGAGATTTGGCAGGATATAATGGAATCTATAGCCAAATTTTGTTACTGAACGTGTCAGAGATGGTGGAAATCTATGAAAGTCTGTTAGAAACCCATTGTCCTTGTCAACCCGACTCAGACTTCATTCCTCACGTCACAATGCTAGTTAGTGTGTTACATGTCATTCATGACATCTGCTGCTTGTGTTTCTGCTGTCCTGCCATCGCACCTTCCTTCATCCTGCTTCAACTCCTTTCGTTTTCCTCATGTGATGTTGTTTATAGGATCTTGCACCCAGTGCTGAGCTTTCTCAGCCAAACTCCTACTCTGGTTCTCTTTTGAGAATGTTTTTATACAAAACTTTCAACTTTATGAGAAATAGGGACATATTTCTATGAAAGTATTAATATTTCACTATATTGTGGTTGGCTTGGTCCTCATCCACTTTAAATTTTTCTTACAATTAAAGAGAACTGAATTTTAAAGGACCAAGGAATAAGATGGTGAGAGCTGGATTTCTCCCAGTGTGGTCTTCAGACCACAGGCTTTCTGGAGGAAAGCCTCCAGAGTTAGTACAAACTGTAATATTGTTATAATTGTTTTGCTGCCTTTTGTTCTAGAAGGAATTTGTGCTAATAGACCTTCACAAAATACTATGAACTAGAGGAAAACAGGATCAATAATTACCAAGTAGAGATAATTACTTGGACACTTAATTGCATTTTCTATATTTCCATGAGTATCTGTTTACCTAAGTGCTCTGTTTTAAATGTGTCACCTAAAAGTTCATAGATAGCTCCCTTAATCCTGAACCCCAGCAACCATAATCTGCTGTGTGTCTCCATAAATTTGCCTTCTGGAATATTCAACATACACAGAATTACATATGGCTTGGCCTTTCATGTGTGGCATCTTTCACTTGACATAGTACTTCCAAGGCTCACCCATTTGTACTGTGTTTCAATTCTTGACACATATGCTTACATTCCCTTTAAGAACTTCATAGTGTTAGCTCTTAAATTAAGGTCTTTTCCATTTTAATTTTTATACATAGGATAGGGATCCAACTCCCCTATTTTGTATACAATTGTTCTAGTACCATTTGCTGATAAGATTATTCTTTTTCCTCTTGAATTATCTCAGTACCTTTTCTGAAAAAGCAACTGATCATAACCTTATGAGTTGTCCATATTATCATGCTCTTTTAATATTTATTAAGACAATCCTAAGTTTGGTCTTTCAATATGAAGTATTGCAATGGTAAACAGAAGCACTGAGATGAAACCCAGGATTTGGAGACAGATTTATTTCATGTTGGTCGGACACTGACAAGGAATCAATCCTTATAAAAATGTCAGCTCTCCCAGGCCCAGGGAGGTTTCCATGGGGTTGCAAAGGGGAGATAAAGAGACAGAGTGCTTGGCTGTCTTCACTAGTTTCTAAAGTTTACATCATAGTGGCCAGCTGTGCATCATAGGGATTGTCCATTTCTAGGAAACTGAAGCAACTGGAAATGTCACCTGGACAACTGAAGTATACTGGCTGGGAGAAGGGGCCATTTTCTGATACAGTATTAATGTTTACCTGTTCTTAGTGAAGAGACAGATGGCAAATTTACTTGGTCTGATAAATTAGTCCTCTCAGATTCTTTTAAATTTGATTATTTGTATTTATAAATGAGATTAAGGCTGGGGATGTGGCTCTGTGGTGCAGCTCTTGCCTTGCATGCGCAAGGCCCTGGGTTGGATCTCCAGCACCACAAAAAATAAAGTATATAAAAGAGATTAATAGGTTATTTTTGTTTGTTTTACTGCCATCTTTGTTGGCTTTTGCAATTGGGTTTATGTAAGTTCCATAAACCACGCTCTATCATTTCCCATGGTTTGAGAAAGTAAAAGTGGTTCGTGATCTGAAATGCCTGGGGATCCCTTGAATCCTCTAGAAGTGTTTGCCTTGCCCTGATACTTACCTGTGGAGGTTGCATTTGTCTACAAATATTTAAACCATAAGTAAATACTTAATTTTGTTGAATTACAGTTATGCATTAAGAACAAGTCACTACTTTGTCCTCTCCTTTCCCATCTATACCAGCTGAAGTCATCCAACAACAGTGTGTATCATCCAAGTCAGTATCATCCTGTGCTTGTCCTATCCATCTTCTTTTCCAGGATCTCTAGCTGCTGCTGCTGCTCAACCTAAAGAAAATACAGCCTGTGACTGACACCTTGGCTCTCCTGTGTGCCTTGCAACTGTATTTATGTGAAAACTTGAGTCTCGGTGTGGTGTGGCGTGGCGTGGCGTGGCGTGGAGTGGTGTGGTGTGGTGTAGCAGCTAGAACACAGGTGAGGCCAGTCTGGCTGGGTGTTAGTCTGGTTCTGCCTGCATACAGCATACAACCCTGCCAGGTGCCAGCTCCCTCACCAATAAGACATGGATAATAACGGGAGTGACAGCTCATTGGATTGTACAGCACACTTGTGGCTTAATCTATAAATTGTTTTAAACCACACCTAGCCCTTTGGCTATAAGAATTTAGCATGCAACTATATTTTTCTCTTGAAAGTTGAAATTCCAGTGTTAGTAACCATTATGCCTCATGTGAGTTTCCTCAGCCGCTGATTTTTTCAATATTTTAACTGAAAAATCAATTGATTGATTCAATATTTTAATCAACATTTAAATATTCCCTTCCTTAGTACTTTTTGTCTGAGCACCCTCCCTGCCCCTGAGGTTGTTCTTGGAGTCAACCTGCCTACCACGCTCCTTCAATACCCTGCACCTCTTCAAAGAAACATTTGACAAAGTTATGCTCTTTTTCTCCTAAATCTGTTCTTTTTTTTTAACAGTCTTTTTGGGACACAGTCTTGCTATGCAGTTAAGGCTGACCTTAAGTTCCTTTTTTAGCCAAGGCTGACCTCAAACTCTCCTGAAGATCCTCCTGCCTCAGCCTCCTGAGTGCTGGGCTTATATAATGGGCCACCATGCTGGGCTCTCCTCTCTAAATCTGCCAGCCCATTTCATAGCAAGTTAAGAAAGCCTCTCGGCTGCATCTTCATAAGACCAGCATCATCCTTGCAGCGGGTACCCATTTCACAGTGACTCATAGCTGCCTGCTGCCCTGGGCCAGCAGGAAATGCAACTGAGACAAGGCTTGGGGGCCTCGCTAATCCACCTCCATCCTGGTTATCAGGCTTCTAAGAGCCACATCTTTTGAACCAGCCTCCTTCCAGATGTCTTGGTTTCAAACTCTGCTTATTCAAACGCAGACTTATGAGCATCCCAGCCAGTGTTTGCCCCTTCTCTTTCTCCTTCCCCCCTCTTCTCTCTCCTTCCTGTTCTTTTATTTGCAAGTAGCACCCCCATTCCCTGCCTATCCCAAAATCCTGGCAGTCATCCCAGACAGCATACCTTTGCCAACTTCATCCAATGGGAGCCATCTCCATAGTGTCAGTCATCGAAGTTTCCCTCGTGTTCCTCCTGCCACCAGCTCTTTACCTCCTTCACAGAAATGCTGGTTCTGACCTGTTACAGTGAAGGGGTGATCTTTCACAAATGCAAATCCCAATCCAGCTGGCTTAAAATCTCTCAAAGAGCTCTTTGTCCTGGGGAGTACGTTCCAAGGCCCAAAGCCCTTTTCGGGCTTGCCAGTGTTACCTTCTTTCCTGGCTTGGACTTCTGCAGGAGGCTCCTGATGATCTCTCCATGTCTCCTCGTGCTCCTATCTCAACTCATGCTCCCCTAGAGAGAGCACTGAGGTACTGATTTGATCTTGCCCCTTCTCAGAGCCAGCTGTGCATGCTGTACTGAGGCAGCCTGATGAGGAAGGTCCCTCTAGCAAAGAGACATTTAAACTGCAACACCAGATGAGCCCAGGATCAGACAGACTCAAGGTGGGCACAGAATGGGAGCAGAGGACCTGAGAGATGGTAACTGATGCAGTAGGGAAAGCTGTAAGATCATAAGGTGGGCACCCAAGCTCATGGGGCAGCCTCCACATCAGCTTTCCACTGTCTGTCCACACTTTGTTGCCAGTGCAGGGCCTGACACAGGGTAGGTGTCAAACCCTTACAGCGTATTTGGAGATAAACACTTCCAGTACTTCAGTGAGGTCAAGTGGCAAGCCCCTAAATGTACTGTCTCATCCTTTCTTCTTCTAAGGTCCTGTATGTTCTCACCCAAGGACAACTATGTGCCCAGGGAATAGCTGGTAGCAACTGCAAACATTTCTAGTTGTCACAACTGCAGTGGGAAGGAATGCTAGTGTGGCATTTCCCAGAAAAGAACCATTCACCTATGATATCTACAGTGCTGTCCCTGGGAAAGGCTCTTGCCATGGTCTACCTGTCCTCCAAGGCCCATGACCATGGCCTTTGGGGAGGTTTTTAATCCTGACCCATAGTCTCTGTGTCTGGCCTTGTTCTGGGTGCCCCTGTCTTCCTGAATAGGTCCATCCTGGCCTGGTGTCTGTTCTTTCTTTTTCCCCTAGAATAATGGAGTTTGGTGTACAGGGTAAGCATCTCTGATTTAAAATGTTCTAAAATCTTTGTGCAGTCAAGACAGAGGTGCACTAAAAATGAAATTACCATCAGGGAAGTATGTAAAGGTACATGTGAAACACAAATGAATATTAAGTGTAGACTCAGGTCTCCCATCCCTTTATATTTCATTACTTATATGCAAATATTTCAATGTCTTAGAAAAATCCAAAGGTTCTCTGGTCCCAAGCACTCGGGATGAAGGCTTCTCCAAGCCGTTACAGGTGCACCTCCCACAGCAAGCCAGGACTGACATCTTTTCTTGATGAATGCACCTGGCCAGAGGCTGTAGGCAACATTTAAAGGACCTGTGCACTATAGGCAGGAACCCAGATCAGGACTCCCCCAGCCTAGTCTCCACCCTGTGAAGCTGCCTTCCTCCCTTGCCCATGACACTCTGTCACCTACAAAAGCAGCCGCTTCCATGGATGCCACCTGATAGTACAGTTCAAACAGTCACTGCCTTCCACTTGGAGTTACTCAAGTTTAATCCCAATAACAAGAATGGAACTCAGGCAAATGACAGATTCCTAGCAATGTAAAAATAGAGCTGCAGCTTCATTTGCAGTGGGCTCTCCTGGGTTCCACAACTTGTATAGCAAACAGGGACCCAGTAGCGCCCCCTGAAAAATCCGAGGCCCTGCGGCTTGTGTGGGCTTAGGTCCTGCACCAGGGCAAACACTCCAAGCCCTCTTCTTTACTCTGGGGTTTTTGAAAAGCTGCTCAGGAGGGACTCAGTTCCCTGCGTCCTGGCTCTGATCCTGCTGGCTGGAAGGGGACGGCCCGGGGGCTGGATAGAGGGTCAGGGGCGCCTCTCTTGTACTTCACTCCCTTTGCTGCTGGCGCGAACCAGGGTCTTCGCGGCCGGGCCAGGCGCGTTGCTCACTGCCCTCTTCGGGGCTCGGCTCCTTGCCTTCAAGATCCTGGTCCTGCGCTTGGTCCCGCGCTCTCCTCCTCTCCAGCATCTCCTCGAAAAAGATCTGGCAGCTGAAGCCCTCGCGAACACCGTGCTGTGCGTGCTCCAATAGAGCAGACAGCGACAGGAAGACGCGGCAGCAGGCGACACAGCGCAGTCCGTGTCTGGTGGTGATCAGGGAGTCTGGCGGCTCTCGTAGTTCTTGCTCCAGCTCCGGGTCCTCGCGTCCTGCGTCCTCTTCGGCCTCCCCTTCGTGCTCGCCGCAGGCCTCCAAGTCCCCGCCCAGATCGGTGTTGGAGGCCACCTCGAAAGAGGAGCCCCACTGCCGCTCCCGCCCGAGAAAGTGGGCCTCCCGGATGCGCGGCTGGCTGGTAATGGGCGCAAAGCCAGCCTCAGTCTCCCAGGCCACGGCCACGCCTCGCACGGTCTGCACGCGGGTGTACAGCGCAGGCACGCTTCGTGGGCCAGAGTCCTGGTCCCCCCGCAGGCCCCGGAGCCAGGAAGGTCGTGGGGAGTAGGAGCGGTATGAGGAAGAGGTCACAGACGATGGTGAGGAAGGACTCCAGCCCAGCGAGATGCGCCACCATGTCCTTGGGGAGTGGTTGTCTGCACGGGCCAGTGCTGGCCCCCCCGCGGTCTCTGTGGAGCACAAGGACAAGGCATCAGAGCTCTTGATGGACAGGGACAGAGTATAACCTACCTCCAGGAGTTGCGGGCTCAGAGGGGCTCTTCGGACAGCCACCTGTCTTTGCCTGTTTCCTGCAGCATTGGGTGACAGTGCTTATCCTTTGGGATGATTACGGACAGTGATTTATGTTGCCTCCAAGAACTTGACTGAGTATCCAAAGGTCACCAGTAGAGGAATACAGACAGCAGTGTAGCCCTCACGGGATAGGTGCTCCAGACGCCATGTGGTCCCACGCGAGTAAACTGAGGTGACTGGGTGTGTGTGAAACACAACATGTGCTAGACAGAGCAGCCACACTGAAAACGCCACATGGGACTGCTGCCAGCGAGGTGAAATTGTAGAAAAGGCAAGGCAAAGCTACAGGGACAGAACAGGAGGCCAGGGCTGGGGAGGCTGCCGTCCAGGTGCACAAGGGGCTTAGGATGAGGGTGCTCTGTGGGCTGTGGCCATGGTGGCCGCAGAAGGCACACGTGTCATGGTTCTCCAGAGGGAGTGTTCATAGTTGCTGGAGACTGTGTAACACCTGCTCCAAGCCAATATTTAAAGAGCAAGACTTCCCCCTGAGCCATCTTCCTCACACTATTTGTGGTGGGTCTCTGTCTCACTGGGGACATCTCACCTTCTCCTGAGACTTCCATCGACACTCACTGTGTTCCAGTTGCTATGTAAGCACATGTCATATTTGAACGCTTAAAATTCAAAACAGCTGTAAGGTTTAATAGTTTTGATTCCCATTCAACAAAGGAGGAAACCGAGGTACAGAGTCTGATGTAGTCACTCCATCCCAAGAGCACTGCTACCCTGACAGGCTGTGTGTGGAGACATTCTGACCTCCATTGTTACATCACAGCCAGAGTCACAGCATTACCATGTTGCTTTATTCAATGCACATTAATACACGATGGTTAATATTTTACATTTCCTTTCACATAGCTCCTGAAACCCCTTCCGGTGTGCACCAAATCCTAGGTCGGGGAGCACTTGACACCCTGGGGCATGGTGCCTATCCAGTTCACACTGGCCCTCAAGTTTTCCTTACCTGGCCAGAACATTTGCAGACTGCTCTCCATGGACTCAGGGCTGGTCACACTGAGGGTAGTTCCGTCAGTTGTGGAATCTTCTCCCTGAAGGTCCTTGAAGTGGCGTCTCATGATTTAAGCCATGGCTGTGAGTGAGAGTTGGCTTAAGCAGCACTGAGCCCTCCAGCTGGCTCTGGCCTGAGTGGCCCCTGGGTTGCTGTAGTCACTAGGCACCTGGCTTTGCTCTGTGATGTCACCAGTGACACGATTGTTCTGAGCCCAAGAGCCAGGCCAGGCTTCTTGATGTGAGCTCGTTTCCCCTGGGAATGTATTCCTGTCATGTGTGTTATCAGAAACACATACAAAAGTATAGACCACTGTAGGTATTCACAAATATAAGACACAAACACATAAGCATACACATGGATACCTAAACACATGCATCATCCATGATCCCTCAGGTACACATGCAGGTGAATGCACATAGGCACACGGTATGCAGTAACATAAATATGCAGAACTGACACGGAGACACACACATAGATATTTATAGGAGATATTTTCATGTACACAAACCAAATACAGTGAAGCACACATCCAATCACAGATATTCAGTCATCAGCCAGGATCAAAATAGCCCTGCCTTGTGAGTTCTGGTGGTGCACACTTGTAATCTCAGCACTCAGTCTCAGGGAGGTTGAGGCTGGAAGGTGGCAGGTTTGAGCTTAACAAGTTAGTGATTTAGTGTGACTACTTTAGAAAATAGAAAAGTCTGGGGACATAGCTCAGTGTAAAAGCTCTGGATT
>PVKA01004560.1:6146-86986 GCA_004027165.1 Ctenomys sociabilis
TCTTTTTGAGACAGGGTCTCGCTATGCAGTTCAGGCTGGCTTTAAGCTCACTTTGTAGCTCAGGCTGGTCTCGAACTCACAACAATCCTCCCGCCTCAGCCTCCCGAGTGCTGGGATTACAGGCATGCGCCACCACGCCCGGCTTAATATATTTTATATAGTCCTGCATAACTATCACTTTGAGAACTCTTTATTGTTCATCCAGGAGCATACTGCAGCTTCTCATGCCTTTTGAATTACGCTCTTTATTCTTTCCTATATCCTACATCTGGAGGTATTACAGTATTTCAAATTTGTATAACTAGAAAATATTTTACTTTTAGTTTTCAAAGGTATGTTTGCTAAGTATAAAATTCAAAGAGGATAGATCCTTTTTCTTTCAGTCCTTTAATTAGTCTAATTTCTTACATACTTGGTCCTTTTTTTTCCCCCCCTTTCTAAATGTGGTATAAGATGATATTTAATTTTGTTCTCCCATAGGTAATATTTTTTATGTATATGCTTTAATCATTTTTTTCTTTACAATAAATTTTGGATAATTTCATTTTTGTGTATCTTGGTATGATTTTATTTAAATTTCTTGTGCAAAAGGTTCATTTTTCTTGGAAATGTGGTAGTATAAGTTGAACTACATTCAGAAATTTTAAAGGTTTAAATATTTATTGCCTAGTCCTTTCTACTTTGAGAATTCTAATTATATGAATATAAGTTTCTCGGTTTTGACACAGTGAGCTATTATGACTGATCTGTACATTCTTCATTTTTATTTTGGACAGTTTTTATTGTTATATTCATTTATGTTTGTAAATAATTTATTTTTAATTTTCAATCTATTAAAAAATAAAATTAAAAAATAAACAAAAAAACCAGTAGAAATTGGTGGTACAATCATCTTAGCTGTCCTGCATACATACATACATAACTTTTCCTCTTCTTTTTTCCCCTATCCTTTTTTCCTTTCCCTCATCCTAATTATTTATTCCTTATGTTCAGTTTCTTTCTCTTTTATTATATCTGTTGTACCTTTCACATTTTATTTAATCTTGCAGGTTCTTACACTAGGGAGACAATATGATATTTGCACATATGATAAATTGTGCTGCTATAAACATGTGGATGAACATACTAAACACCCTTTAGTATGGTGTTTTCAGTTCTCCTGGAAAAATACCCTGGAGGAGAATAGCTGGATCAAATGGGACTTCTGTCCCTAGTTTGGTGAGGAGTCGCCACACTGATTTCCATAGAGGTTGTGTCAGCCTACACTCCCACCAGTAGTGGAGAAGGGTTCCCTTTTCCCCATAGACTCTCTAGCATTTATTATTAGTTTACTTCTTTATGATAGCCATTCTTTCTGGGATGAGATGGAATCTCAGTATTGTTTTAATACAAATATACATCTCTTGAAGGACTAGAGATGTTGAACACTTTTTCATGTATTTATTTACCTTTTGTATTTCTTCATCTGAGAAGTGTGTGTTCATCTCAGAAGCCCATTTTTGGGTTGGGTCTTTAAATTTTGGGTTGGCCTCTATTTAAATTCTGTAGAGCATGTAAATATTAAAATGAATGACAATTTTTGTTTACATAATTTGTGCTTATAAAACAAAGATTGAAGACAGAGCTCTCTGGATTGGATACATGTCAAAATTATTCTTTTGTGGGTACATGAAAAAGTACAAACACAGATGCGCACACACACGTAGTCACATGTAATACACAATTTCTTTTGCCTTTTCCCAGCTCTGTCCCTCACAGGCCTGTCAGCTGGCAGGCTTTTGTCTCTGTGCTCCCCGCTTCCTTTGCTGGTGTGTAAGTGGTTTCACCTCACCCCACCTGATACCTCTCTCCACCATCTTTGCTACAATCTCTGGTGCCTGGCTTCCTCTGCTTTTTACCTTCATTGCTTGTCACTTCTTTTACTCAGAAAGTGCATATTGTTATAAAGACAGCTAAATATATTGCTCCAAGCACAGTGGCAAAACACCCAGTCACAGTGTCTACCTACTTTTCTTTTTTTTGGCTGTTTGTTGTTGCTTGCAGAAAAGGTTTTTCCCTCTCAGAGCAGTACTAGTTGCTTGTGACCCTTGGAAGGCTAACCATGGGATAAATGACATGGACAGAATTGTTAAGGTAGTTTTGCTTTGGTCAATGTAAAATTCATTTCTAATCATAATCTATACGTGTACTGAAGTTCTCTACTTTTTAAATTCTTATCTCTTCTACAAAGAACGAAAAAATAACAGAACAGCAACTTCTTGCGGATCAACTGAGTGGAGAACTAACGAAATTTCATGTGTCAGGGACTTCTTCAGCTAAGGAACACTGTGGAGACGGGCCTGATGCCAAGGTCTGTGAGAAGAGACCACACACTGTACCATGCTATTCTCACTTGGTGCATTGTAGCTATCTCCCACCAGGACAAGATTCCAGGAAGGTACAGTACAAGCACTAATCTTTTTCATATTTTGAGATTTTTAAAAAATGTATAGTATTATAGGATATTTATATAGTCTCAGCATTTATCTTAGTTTCATAGACTTTTCTATATACCTTTTCTTTGAAGCACTTTTAAATAAAATTAATGGGAGCAGTTCTACTTGGAATATCTGGATAAAGATGATGTCATATTTCATCTGGGAAGAAAAGCAGTTTCTTGCTATATGTTTTCAGACATAACTAAACATGATAGCTTCATGAATTTTTTTCCCTTTAATCACACAAAAGTGAGGTGAGGCTGGGATATTTATTTTATATGGTTTGTTGTACTGTTTTCAAAATGATACTTATGTACCCTTTAGTTTTACTTAGTTGATATAGTCTAGATGTATCAAGATCAATATGAAGTTTAGTTTTTATTTATAAAGATGTGTATATGTGGTAAATACATAAACACAGGCTTATTTTTTAATTAGTTCATTCATTCATTCAGTCCTTTTGGTATAGGGTCTCACTGCGCAGCTCAGATTCAAGTGCTCCTCCTTGTCTCAGCTTCTCCAGCAGTGGGTTAGAAGCATGTGGTACCACACTTGGTTTCGGTGGCCAGCTCAGCGCACCTGGGATCCAGGCTAGCACTGCGTGTGCTGCCGGGGGCCCTTGGGCTTGCTAAGCAGGCACTTACACCACTGAGCTGTCTCCTTAGCCCACTCAGGCAGGTTTATTTTAAGTAACTTATCAAGGAGTTGCTACTGTAGAAAGGGTATAAGTGGACGATTCATGTGTTTTGGTGTGTAATTTTCTGAGAGGGAGTTATTTTAGTAAGATCTATGTGATAGCCAGTGGAGTGGACAATTAGAGATGCATATTCTCTGTGGTGAGAGGCTTTGCATCAGGTGGGCTTGGGTATGAGGTGGCTCTACTGTGCAGTCCTGGGCGGGAGAGACAATCTGGGAGATTCTCTGATACCTGTCCTCAGACTTGTTTTTTCTACCACAAAAACAACTTTCAGCTACTGAAGAAGGAAAACAGATATAAAGGTGACATGATTAGTGGTTGAGAACACATGGGAGTTCTCATGTGTTCTTATTCTGAGGATTCTGTTGTGTGTCCAATAACCCTGGCCATCTGTCGTGCTTGGACTGGTCACTGCAGCAGCCATAAGAAGACAAGCTCTCTGGGTGTGCTGGTACATCCTAAAATCTCAGAGCTCAGGAGGCTGAGGCAGGAGGATTGCTACAAAGGAAAGGCCATTGCTCCATAGTGATTTCATGGTGAGTTCAGGCCGCCTGAACTACATGAGACTCTGTCTCAAAAAACCGAAAAATAAAAAAGAAGACAAACTCAACGAGAATACACCTGGCCAGCCCTATTCCACTGGTCTTTGTCATTTCATTGTCCTGAGAGTGAGGGAAGGTTTCAAAATGAATCCCAAAGCACCTGAACCAAGCCAAAGATAGCATCTAAAATGCCACTTTATTTTTTACCCCCTTGGCAGAAGCCTAGCTATTATTTTCCAGCTCTGGTATTTCCCCCCTATAGTCTATCTCTAATACATTCTGAAACAAAAAATAATCTGGCAAGAGAAATACTTTCTCAAAATATTTTCAGAAGCAAAGGGGAAAGATGACTTAAATTCTAAATGAGTTATACAAAGGTTTGATTGTCTTTCTTTTATGCTTTATTATATATATTAGAGAAATAAGTGAAAAGGTGATATTTTAAGTGTATTATTTATTTGTTTCCATTTCTAGCTTTTCTCACTATATTACAATTATTTGATAGTCATTAAATAATTTTCATGCTAGCGTTATTTTTCTGATTTTCCTGGGAATCAAACCTAGGACTTTGTACATACTAGATAAATGCTAGACTGCTGAGCTACATTGTCAGACCAAAACCAATTCTTGATTAATTTTATTTTATTTTTTTTAAAACAGGGTCTCACTGTATATTCAGGGTGGCCTTGAACTCCTTATGTACCCCAACCTGGGCTCAAACTCACATGGATCCTCCTGCCTCAGCCTCTGGAATGCTGGGATTATAGTGTATGCCATCATACCCCACTCATTTTTTTTTAAATGTATTTGATGCAGGGTTTCACTATGCAGCTCAGACTTGTAGTGATCCTTCTGTTTTCATCCTCTCCAGTACTGGGATTGCAGATACACCACCACGCTAGGACTTGGTTGCCAGCTCAGTGTGCCCAGGGGTGGGCCAGTGCGACATGTGGGACCTGGTACTGAACCCTTGTCCCTGCACTTGCCAGAGCGGTTGCTCAGTCTGCCAAGTTATCGTATCAGCCTCTCACTCAGATCTTGATTTAAATTTAAAGAAAAATATTTTTAAACTTCTACTTTCTTCACATGGTAAATATGATATAATTTGAGCTAAAAGCCAGTGTAAAGCACACTAAAATATGCAGTTTGGAAGAAAGTAACTTGCACAGTTGTCCCAGTTATTGCTTGTGTGATGTAACTGCAAAGTGCTGATCCAAATCTGTCACAGCTATTCATTTCATTGATTATAAGATTCACATTTATCATCTTTAATGGCAAGGTACATTTTACAATTAATAACAGGTCATACTTTGATAACCTTTTTTTCTTGATGGTACAAAAATGATACTATGTCCTGCAGTTTGATAGCATTTTAGATTTCATAAAAGTATTATGGAAAGAGGGCCTGAGGAGATAGCTCAGTGTAATAAGCATTTTCCTGGCAAGCACAAAGGCCTGAGTTCAATCTCTGATTCTGCCAAAAAAAAAAAAAAAAAAGTATTAAAAGAAGATAAAGGAATACTTAAAGTGACTTTCTGTACTTGAGACAGTTATATACTAAGAGAACCAAAGTACTCTTTTTTTTCTTTCCTTTTTTATTTTTTATTTTTTACTTTACTATAGCAGTTCACCTTTAATAACTGTTACAGAATTTGCTACAAATTTAGGTCCTTCAATTGCATGTAATATTTCTTCCAAAGTAACATCTAGTTTCCCATCAATATTTACTCTATTGCATTGTTGCAGATTAAGAAACTCATTTTACTGTAAAAGGAGTATGGTAGTAGGTTGGCATTCATGGTCTGCAGGGTCCTACCATGCAGTTCACACAATTAAAAGCAGCCCCCTCCATTTCTTGATCAATTCTAAACAAAAATTATCTCCCTACCTGCATCGATTCTCTTTAGTGTTACTCTTTGTGTTTTGGATTTCCTTTTTTTTATGTGAGAACTTTTATTTTTTTTTAAAGACATTGTCTGATTATGTAGTTAAGACTGTCTTGGCCTCATCATGTAGCCCAGGCTGACTCAAAACTCATGGTGATCCTCCTGCCTCAGCCTCCTGAGTGTTGGAATTAGAGGGGTGCACCACCATGCCTGGCCTAAGTATTCTTCAGGGATATTTATTATTTTTAAACTTAATTTTTTATTAGCACATATTTGATGTACGTATTGCTCATAGTCATCATATGGGATTTGTATCTGTACAGAATGTGTCTTATGGCTGGTCTGAAGGTAGTGAGTTATCTCAATTGATTGAGATGTATATTAACTCATGATGTATATTAACTTCTCCTTCCCTTTTCCAATTTCTCTTCCCTTCCTCCAAATTTTTTTCCCTTCACCATTTATAAACACTGTTGCTATTTTTCTTCTATACTCTTATTTTTCTTTTCCCTTCCTTCCTACCCCATTCCTTGTTCCTCTTTCCATTTGTACATTTTTTTCTACTTCTTAATGTTTATCCTCCGTTTTGCTCCTTATTTATCCTTTGGGTTTCTCACTCAAGAGAAACAATGCAGCATTTACATTTGTACATTCAATTTATTTCACTAAAAATTATGGTCTGAGGTGCATCTGTTTTCTTTACAATGACTTGTCTACCCTTCTTTATGATACAGTAATACTCCATTATATATAAATGCCATATTTTCTTTTTTGTGCAGTTAGTACAGGGTCCTATTACACAGGTCAGACTCATAGTCATCCTTCTGTTTTCAGCCTCCTCAGTGCTGGGATTACAGGAGTGTGCCACCACACCTGGACTAGGTCGCTAGCATAGTGCAACCAGGGGTGGGGCTGGTGCGGCCTGCCTCCTGGGGACTGAACTCCAGTCCGTGCTTGCCTAAACAGGCACTTAATCTGCCGAGCTATCTCACTGGTCTAATACCACATTTTCTTTATCCATTCTTCTTTTTATGGGTGTATGGGCTATTTCCAAAGTTTAGCATCTGTAAATTATGCTATATTTATGAATCTGTTCCTTCTGAGTTTTCCATCTTATTGCACACAATAGGTTTTCAGAGTAGATATTGAGGATCTTCCCCCCCTTATCATACTAATTCCATGGATTTGAGCCTTTTCTTTCTTCCTTCCTTTCCTTCTTTCCCTTCCTTCCCTTCCTTCCTTCCTTCTCTCTTTCTTTCTTTCTTTCTTTCTTTCTTTCTTTCTTTCTTTCTTTCTTTCTTTCTTTCTTCCTTCCTTCCTTCCTTCCTTCCTTCCTTCCTTCCTTCCTTCCTTCCTTTCTTCCTTTCTTCCTTTCTTTCTTTCTGTCAGAACTGGAGATTGAATTGAGGCCCTTGTGCTTGCCAGGCAAGCACTTACTCTACTGAGCCATCTCCCCGCCCCCCCCTTTTTTGATAAGGTTGAGTTTGTCAATTTTATTTAATATTTCACAGAACTAACTCTTTGACTCACTGATTTTTATATTGTTTTCTTAGTTCTATGGCATTAATTTCTTCTCTGATCTTTATAATTTCCTCCCTTATACACAAACTGGGTCTAACTTGCTCTTCTTTCCTAGAACATCTCTAGAAGAAGGTTCAACATTAGGTTATTTATTTGACTTAGTGTTTTTTGATGTGGGCATTCAGCACTATAAATTTTCCTTGTAGGACTGCTTTCATGGTGTCCTGTAAGTTCCAGTATGTTGTACTGAATTACCATTTAATTGTAGAAACTAGTTACTTCTTTAATTTCATCTGTGACCTATTTCCGTGTGGTTATGAAATTCTTGTGTTGTCTTTTTCCTTTGATTTCTAAACTTTTTTGTACTGTTATAATTTTAGGAACTAAAATTATATATGAATATATATACATATTTATACATACACCTTTATAGAAGCATAACATATATAAAATTATATATAATTATATAAATATATAATTTTATAATTTATAATTTTAGTTTCTTTGCCTTTACTGAAGCATGTTCTATGAGATAGTATATAGTCTTATTTCTGAGAAAGTCCTGTGTGCAGCTGAGCAGAAGCATTTATTGTGATGTGTGTGTGTGTGTTTGTTCTTGATGACAGCCATTCTGACTGGCATGAAATGGGATTCCAATGCAGTTTTTTTTTTTTTTTTTATGGAATTGGGGATTGAACTCAGGCCCTTGCGCTTACCAGAGAAGCGCTTATTCCACTGAGCCATCTCCCTGGCCTTGCAATATAGTTTTAATTTGCATTTCCCTAATGGCTGAAGATGTTGAATATTTTGCCATATACCCATTTACCAGTTTTTCCTTTTCTGTTTTTATTTTTAATTTTATTGAGTGTTTATAAAAGTGCATCAAAATTTCCAACATCGACTGGTTTTGGTACAACGCCTAAAAAAGAATAACAAAAGTAAATCCCTATATGTACTACAATGAAAATACCAATAACACTCTAAAAAATCTTTATTTCAATTATCATACTTAAGACAGTCTTCACATATGACAACAATGTTTCATCACACGCATTACTACACACATATTGTTTATACTGACAGCACATGCATTTTGCTTTCCTGGCCTTTTTGTAGGATATACTTGACATCTTACTCTGTTTCCTGTTTTGTCACATTCAGAGTGACAAAGTTATTATATTTTGAAATATGTAGTTAACTGGAGCATAAAATATCAATAAAATAAAATAGTTAAGTTTTTAATGTATATTGTATACTTAGAATAAATGACATTTTCACATCAGTTGTGTACTTACAACACCTAAGAGATATCAGAAATAAAACCTATGTGAGATACAGTTAATACTGTAATACAAGCAAAATTATCACAGAACTAATTTGCTTTAATTGTCACACCCAAGGCAATCTGACAAGTGCATGTTCCATGCACATGTCTCACGTTCATTGGCAGCACATGTGCTTAGCTTTCCTTTCCTATGTGACAGGCCATTCTTGTCACCTCACTTCTCTTTCTGCTTCATCAGCAGCTTTCTACTATGTTGTACACTGTGCACTTAGGAGAAAAATAAGGTATCAGTAAAGTAAAATATCCAGTGTGTAATGAGTGCTTAGAATTAGACATCAACATTTTTGCATCAGCTGCTTACTTGTTTACAAAATCTATGAGAATATCAGAAAGAAAAACTTTACATGAACTACCATGAGAATACCAATAGAACTCTACCAGTGGACTAATGTTTGGTTCAGTGATCATAATCAGGACAGTCTTCACATGTGAAAATTGCAGGTTCCATGCATAAGTGTTGCTTACACTAATAGCACATAGGTTTAGTTTTCCTGTCCTTTCTTGTAGGGCACAGATAACATCTTTTTGTTTTGTTTTGTTTTCCTGTTGTAGTTTTTTTCTTTTATTTTGAGAAGTATGTTTTTAGTTCATTTGCCCTTTCCTCAATTAGACTATTGGCTAAGTTTTTAAAGTTCTGTATATTATAGATATCAATTTTCTGTTGTAAGGGTAGCTGGAAAAAATTTTCTTCCATTCTGTAAGTTATCTCTTCATTCTGTTGGTTATGTCTCTGCTGTGCAAAAACCTTTTAATGCAGCGTCACTTATTGATTCCTGCTATTTCCTGTGCTGTTGGAGTGCTATTTAGGAAGTCTTTGCCTGTGGCTCTGTGCTGCTGTTTCCCCTAAGATTTCTTATAGAAGTTTCAGAGTTTCAGGTTGTCTTGATTTTTTTTTTTACAGGGTGAGAAATAAGGAACTGGCTTTCACTTTCCACATATAAATACCTAGTTTTTCCTGCATCATTTTTTAGGAATGCTGTCTTTTCTTCACTATTTTTAGGTTCTTTCTTAAGAATCAGATGGCTGCCCCTCCCAGAGTGCACCCTGAGATGCCAGCACTTGGGAGGCTGAAAAACAGGAGGACTGCTATGAGTCTAATCTATGTAGTAAGACCCTGTAGACCCTGTATTAAATTTAAAAAACATATGATGGCTGTAACTGCATGAGTTTGTTTCTGTATCTTCTATTCTGTTATGTTGGTCTGTGGATCTGTTATTTGTGCCATGCAGTTTTTGTTACTGTGGCTTTATGCTATAAATTGAAACTGATATTATGATAGTCTTGCTCTTATTGCTTAGGATTGTTGTGGCTATTCTTGGATTTTCCTGTTTCTACTTCTGTGAAGAATGTCATTGGATTTTTGATAAGAATGGCATTGGATCTGTAGATTGCTTTTAATAATATGGCCTATTTTAACAATATTTTGCTGCTGCATGAACATAGGATGTCTTACATCTTCTAGTCCACAGTTGCTTTCTTCAGTTTCTGCACTCTTCATTGTGAAGGTCTTTTACCTCCTTGGTTAGATTGATCTCTAGGAGTTTTTGAAGCTATTTTGAATGGAATTGGTTTCCTGATTTCTTTCTAGTTCATTATCGGCATGTAGAAAAAGTACTGATTTTTAAAATATATTTTTAAAATTTTTATTTATTTGGTACAGGGTCTTTCTACTCAGCTCAAACTCGTAGTGATCCTCCTCTTTCAGCATCCCCAGAGCTGGGATTACAGGCATGCGCCACCAGTAGCTGGCACTGTATGCTCAGGACTGGGATGGTATGCAGTACTAGGAATTGAACTTGGGTCTTTGTGCTTGCCAGACAGGCCCTTATGCCACTGGGTTATCTCTCCAGCCCAGCTACTGATTTTTTAATGTTGCTTTTGTATCCTATGGTTTTCAAATACTATTTTCTACCAAGCTATCATTGAATATAGAAAAACTGTGTAGTTTCTGAAAGAAGTGTGCGTCCGTGGAGCACAATAGTATGGTGAAATTAATTTTGACTTTTTAATGGAAGGCATATTTTCAGTGATTAGATATGCTAAGAGTACCTAATAGCCCCCTTAAAACATTTTGAGTAATAGGAGAAACCCAGACATTTGAAAAATCACTGATTACTGGGTATGGTGGTGCATGCCTATAATACCAGCACTCTGGGGGCTGAGGCAGGAGGATCATGACAGTTTCAAGGTCAGCCTGAGCTACACAGTGAGTTCAAGGTCAGCCTAAACTACATAGTGAGATCCTGTCTCACAAGAACGAGAAAAGAAAAAGAATTTAAAAATAAAATAAAAATCATTTGTCTTGTGGGGGAATCACTTGCAAGGTCTACTCAAGTCCTCCTGTGTACTCTCTGGACCAAGTATTTGCTGGATTTCGAACACGAAGTCAGATGCTGTTGGGTCACATAGAAGAACAGGATGAAGTTCTCCACTACCAATTTTCTGATAAAAGTGATGATGAAGAATCAAATCAAGAGAAACCTAGAATTAGGTATGTTAAATATAATGTTATTTAATGAACATTGTTATTAAATGATGCAATCAGTGCAGAAGATATAGTTTCCTTTTCATTGGATTATATCTTTTTTAGTTAAAAGTATTGGTAGTTCTTCCTAAATGAACTGTAAGTTAATGTGTTATGAAAGTAGTGTTTGAACATGTCATAAGTCTTACAAATGCAAAGCAATTTTGCTTTCAGATATTTTATAGTTAATCGATTCTAATTTCTCAAATGTTTTTGGATTTCCTGATTCTGCTGCCTCAGTAGTAGCAAAAATGATCAATTTTCAGTGAATTCAACATTGGGAGGAGCTCCTTTTATTTTGAAGAATACTAATAAAAGTCTTACTATTCTATCTAATGTTATAACAGTATAGTTTTTTAAGAGAAATAAATTTAGGGTAGATTTAGAAATGTGAACAAACAAGTGACTTTGATCCCCACTTTTTTTTTAAATGTAGAAGTCACTCATGGAATAAAAAACCGGATTCTTGTTCTCTTGTTGAGTTGAATAATACTCAGGATAAAACACAAAATTCAAATTTGGAGAATGCAGGTATGTCGACTTTCTTGAGTAATTTTAATTTAATGGATATAAGACACTAATTATTTTTCAGTAGATAATTCAAGAAGCACCTAGGAATTCTTAAAATCTGTACTTGGTGGGAATGCTGTCTTGTGTGTATAACTTCCTGTGTACTTTCTAGTACTTCTAGGTTTTTGATCTTATTCCTTAACTTAAAAAAGAGTTTTTCTACAAATCCATCCTGGGTGGAATAACTACTTTTATATTTTGCCCTGATTTGATATGGTTTGTGTCCTTGATTACCCTGCAGTCCCTTGTCTGTAGTCTGCCATTAATTATATGTTTTGCTTTATAGCCTCATTTTCCTGCTATGTGCTTGTCAACAAGCATGACAACATATTCATGATTTAGAATGAAATTAATGAGAATTTTTATGCATCAAATAATAGCATTGAAAGCATTTATCTTGCTGAAAATAGTATGTGTAATAGTATATGTTAACTTATCTCTCTTGCTTTATGAATGGTCAATGCATGAAAAGTAAGAATAAGGGGAATATAAAGATGAAAAAGTATCCTTTAAAATGCTGGTCATGGACCAGCAAGACAGCTCAGTGGACTAAGTGCCTGCTTAGACAAGTGTAGGGGCCATGATATGATCCCTGGCACCACATGCTGTGCTGGCCCCACCCCTGGGCACACTGAACTGGCCATCACACACAAGCATGGTGATACATGCCTATTATCCCAGCACTGGAGAGGCTGAAAACAAGTCCAAGCTGCATAGGGAGACCCTGAATCAAATACATTAAAAATAAATAAATATGGGGGCTAGGGAGATGGCTCAGTGGAATAAGCACTTCCCTGGCAAGCACAAGGGCCTGAGTTCAATCCCTGGTTCCACCAAAAAACAAAATTAAAAAAAAAAACAAACCTCATATAATACTTAACAAACCTTGACTGTAAGTGTTGTGTGGTGGGGGAGTGCTGGAGATTGAACCCGTGACCTCATGCATGCATACACTGTATCATTGTACTATGCATGAATTATCAGTAAAAGTGAAGTAATCTTAGTACCATAGAAAAAATAAGGATAAGTGTTATTTGAGTACCCATTGTTGGGCCCTTTGGAAGTGATCTGCAACCAGGAAAGAAACCTTTGCGAGAATATAAATGGTTGCACTTACTCCTTCATTGAAAATATCTTTTTTTTTTTTTTGTGGAACTGGACCACAGTTCCACTGAACCATCTCCTCAGACCCTGAAAATGAATTGCTATAAAAAAAATTAGCCTAAGAGAAAGTATTCTCAGTGACTTAGCTGATTTATAGTCAAGTGCAGGATGTAATTAACAGTGCTGGAACACAGATTAGCAAGCTACAGATGGCATGCTCTGATCACAATAAAATAGAAGTTAATAGGAAGAAATTCACACTTCTACCCACCAAGAGATTTCATACATATCTCAAATAAGGCCAGTTAAAGACAACAACAAACTGTGTACAAATCTGTGCAATGTGACAGAAGCGCGCCACATGCACGCACGTGTGTTTGTGTGTGTGTGTGTGTGTGTGTGCATTTTTTTCACTACTGGGATTGAATCCATGGCCTTCACATGGAGCTACCTCCCTACATTGCTCAGAATGGGCTCAAAATTATGATCCTCTTGCCTCAGTCTCCTAGTGTTTGGATTATAGGAAGTGTCACCAGCTTTATCTCTTTTTATTTATTTATTTATTTTTTATTTTATTGAAGTACAAATATCAATGAGACAGTTTTAAGACATCTTAACAGGACAGATTCAATAAATTAATACATTGCAAACTGTTTTCATAATGTTTTGGTATCGTACAAGGTGCATACATGATATTATACTTACAGACATTATTATAGCAGATGTCTCTTATTAGTGAATTAAGAGAGTGTAGCTGTTTACATATCTTATTTTTTATACCTGAATTGTATCAAAGATTCAATAATTAATACTTTCTACCTTGTTATTTTCCTAGTGGTTTCTTTTTTAAATTTAAAACAATTTTAAGAGAATGAAAACTTAGTGTAAGTGAGAACCCCCAGAATTCCAATGCTGTATATATATTGTTTGCTCTTTCCTTTCCTGCCTGTTTGTACCTTTCTCTGCCTGTAAATTACTTTTATTTTGCTTTTCTTTTTAAATTATTGAATACTTTATGGACAGATATTCCTGCTTCTCAGCTCTCTTTCTTTTCTTTTAAAGATTTAAAGATTGAATGTCTCCAAGAGAGTCAAGAGTTGAATATGCAAAAGTTAAGGAATTCAGAATTCATACTTAATAAAGTTAAACAAAAAATGAATGAACTTACAATTAACATCAGGATGAAGGAAGATCTGATTAAAGAACTGATAAAAACAGGTAATAGTATACTGTGAATGGGCTTATATGAGGATGAAAAGCTTCTAAAATTGCTTCTGATGTGACATTTACTTTAGGTTTTGAATCTCAGCACTGACTACTATAGCTTGGATTAGCTATGAAAAGCTGTGCTTTAGAGCTATCAAAAGACTCTGTTATGAAGGGATTTAACCTATGAATTCTTCTAGCCCATGTAAACCCTATGTCCTGCTAAAACGCTATGCACTTAATTCCCCCTTCCATTAAAAAAAAAATTCTACTAGGCCTCTAGGAATATATCTAAGATACTTTTCTAACTTATCTTAAATATTTTATTTATTTTTTTTTTTCTGTATTTTTTAGGGAAGGGTCTACAGGGTATTCAGGGTCTCACTACTAGATTGGACTCCTAGTGATCCGCCTGTTTACAGCCTCCCAAGTGCTGGGATTACAGGTGCATGCCACCACACGCAGTCTCAATTGCCTTCTCAGTGCACCCCGGGGCCGGGCCGGCACAGCAGGCTCTGGGTGGGATCAAACCCTCCTGTGCCTGCGCCTGCTTGCAGATGCTTTAATCTGCTGAGTTATTTGTCAGGCCCTTATCTTAAATATTTTAAATTAGTATTTTTATTGACGTAGTGTATCTTTTTTTATTTAGTTCATTTTAATGTTCATTTTAAGCCTTTTATTTTGATTTTTTGAGATAGTGTCAGTTTGAATCTAAAATGATCTTCTGCCTCAGTTTACCATGTGCCACCACATCTAGCTAAAATTCATATTTCAGATTGGGTAGCTGTTTTCTGTAAAGATATAAGGCTTCTCCTAGACGAACCAGGCTTGTAGCTTTTTCCTTCATCTCACACCCTTCCAAGTTGGGATACTCTCTCCCTGTAGTTAGTTGATCGGTTTGCCTCATGCAGCCAGCTCAGGTTTTGGGAGGTAGGAGTAAGAGATGCTAGCATTTCTTTTTCTCCAACTCCAATGTAAAACAACTCTCTGGTCTCGTGGGGGAGCTGAAGAAAATACTGTTTTTCTTCTGTTCCAGCCCAAGGCTGTAACCACACTCAAATGCCTCAGTTATGGTGACAAAGCTGCCTTCCCACTATTTCTTCTTTCCACAAATTTGGTTTCTCAAATAGTTGGCCTTCCCGAAGCTCTTCCCCCTCCTTTCCTAGTGGTGTGTGTGCTGTGCATCACCCTGACTCTAGTAGTCCCAGATGTGGGAGTCTTGACCATGCTCCTTCCCATGAGCAGGATCAGAGGCCACCTGACCCCACTTTAGGAGTATGTAGGACCTCTGTCCCACAGCTGTAGGACAGTGCTGGAAAACTAAAGAGTATTTCCCCATGGATCTCACTGAACAAGCATGCATTTTTAACCTGGAGTACCCTTCCTGGGTGCTTTAAAACAGAGGTCACCTGAACTTATACAAAGCTGACTTTCTTTCTCCTTACAACCAAGGTTGGTTTGGACCTTTGCTGGAGATCCTCAGAGAGGGTAGCTAGCAAGAGAGCCTTACATGCTGCTTAAAGTCTTCTTACAAAAGATTTCTGCCAAATTGCAACCACTTCCATTAGCAATAAGAGAGCATGTGTACTCTGCTGCATCAATTCTAATACTTCTGAAATCAGGGTGTGTCTCACAATCAGTGTCAGCTTAGTATTTTATCGTAGTGTAGTTGGCACTGAAGCTCATAAACTATTGACCTGTTGAACAATTGAACAATTCATTAAAACACATAGTAGTAATCTATTTTTAGGTGAACGCAGGAGTTCATATGTGTACTTTTTACTGCTGAGCTATACCTCTAGTCCCAGTTATATATATATATATATATACATATATATATATATATAATATTATATATATAATATTATATATAATATATTATAGTAAATAGTTTTAGATAAAGAAAGTTCAGTGTGCATTTAGTTCAGTAACTTCTTATTAAAAAGCACAGGATTTTCATATAGCACTATACTATTCCTAGTGATACTCGTCCACTAAGCTAGACTCCCATTTCATACTGCCATGAACTCAGTACTTCTGGTTCTTACAAGTTTCCTGCTCAGAGTCAGTCCACACCAAGCCTTTGGTCAGTAGCTTGGCTTAGATTGAAAAGAAACTAATTTGTATGTTTCATTTTTTGTATGTTTTACATACTCCTCTAAAAACATTTTAGAATAGTTCATCTTTAGCAAGTCCAGTATAATGAAAAAGAGAGCCATCTCAATGGTAAAAGATTTTTAAGGAACATAATAACCAAATGTTATTGTTTAGATCTTGTTTAGATCCCAATTAAAATAAAGTAGTTATAAAAGACACATTGAGACAGTTGGTCTGAATACAGACCTGTGGGCATTAATATTGTTAGGTGTGATAATGACTTTTTGGTCATGTCCATGTTTTGATTGCGTGCTTATTTAAGTTTGCAAAAGTGAGGTGATAAAACATCTGGGATTATTTTTAACATTTAAGTAAATAAAAATAGGCTTGTTGAAACAGCTGATAAAATGTTCATAACTCTTTAATCTACACAGCATTGAGGGTTCTTTATTATTTGTTTTTGGTATGTTTAAAATTTTTCATAATAAATTTTTAAAATTTTTAATTCAAGAAGGTAGACTATGGGTAGCAAGATGCTAACTAAGAGGATAAAGTCACTCTCAATATCCTGCTTAACTGGAGTTTGATGCCAGGAAAATGCAATTGTAAGTTCAGGGGATCAACAATGCCATAGGAAAACATAAAAAAGTGAAGTGGGTGAGAGGAGTAAGCAGCACTGTTGAGGGGCCTGGCGGCGGCACTGTGCTTGGGAGTGAGCAGGCGATGCTGGGTTCAGTGCCATGCCTTAAACAGCAACTCTGTGCTGCTGGACTCTGTAAAGCAGAGAATATGTATGTTTTTACGTAGCTCAATACTGTTATTACTGTCATTATGGTAAAGGTAATGATGCCAAGTATGTAAGCAAGCAGTATTCTCTGAAAGTAACAAGACTGGAGCACGAAGCAGCACGGGCGAAAGTCGAGCTGACTGAGATAGAGAAGAAGCTGGAGGAGCTGGAGAGCAAGGATCCTTCTGATGTTGCTCTGAAGATAAAACTACAGAAGGAATTCCGGAAAAAGATGGATGCTGCAAAACAGAGAGTCCAGGTAGCTTAAAATGTACTTGAGAAAACTATTTAGTTCTTCCTTTCTTAAGTGAGAAATTCTTCTTTGGGAATCCTTGAGGATTTTTATATAAAATCTGGACAGGAGTAGGATTCAGTTTTTATTGCTTGACAAATTATCTTTCCAGTGAGTGTAATGGTTGGTTTATATATGTTACAATCTAAATAGTACATTTCTTTATTCAAGAAGTACATTATTGTGAGTTGGTGGGTAGCTCATTGGTATAGTGCTTGCCTAGTTTGTGTGCGGCCCTGAATTCAATCATCCCAGCACCACATATAGTAATTTTTTTTTTTTTTTTTGGTGGAACCAGGGATTGAACTCAGGCCCTTGAGCTTTCCAGGAAAGCACTTATTCCACTGAGCCATCTCCCCAGCCCCAGCCCCACATATATATATATATATATATATATATATATATATATATATATATATATATGGAGTATTTTGTTTTAAAAAAACTACATGGAGGGCCAGTAAGATAGCTCAGCAGACTAAATGCCTGCTTACGTAAGTGTAGGGACCACGGCTTAATCTCTGGCACTACATGCCATGTCAGCCCTGCCCCAGGTGTGTTGAGCCAGCCACTGAGACAAAGCCTGTAATCCCAGCTCTCGAAAGGCTGACAGAAGGAAGATCACTACAAGTCTGAGCTGCGTAGTGAGACCCTGTATCAAATTAAAAAAAAAAAGAAGAAGAAGAAAGAAAAACTACATGGAGAGGGCTAGGAAGATAGCTCAGTGGCATAAGCCCTTGCCATGCAAGTTCCAAGCCCTGAGTTTGATCCCTGATACCAAAACAAACAAACAGAAAACTACATGGAGGAAAATAAGGGTAATGGGGCCAGGGAGATGGCTCAGTGGAATAAGCAATTCCCTGGTAAGCATAAGGGCCTGAGTTCAATTCCCGGCTCTGCCAAAAAAACAAAAAAAAAAAAAGAAAAGAAGGGTAATAATAACCACAGAAATAGTACCCTTCTGTAAGGCACAGAAGATTAAATTAAGATTAAGCAATACTTATAAATGTGGTACTTTGTTGACACTGAGCAAATGGAAACTAGTTTGGACATTTTTAGAATCCATTGGTTCCTGACTGGTTTAAGAAAGGTTGATAGCTGAACACTTAGTTCTTTCATTTTTGCTTTGCTTGGGACAGTATCTCACTATGTAGTTTAAGTTGGCTTTGAACTCACTATGTAGAGTACTTCCTTTTTTTTTTTTTTTTTTTTTGGTGGAACTGGGGATTGAACTTAGGCCCTTGCATTTGCCAGGGAAGAGCTTATTATACTGAGGCATCTCTCTGGCACAGTGGAGTACTTCCTAAGGCATGAATTTAGTTAAAACTTCAGAAATAACTGTAGTTAAAAATTCTACTCTATAGCTGGCTTAATGGTAGAGGACTTGCTTAGAATACATGAGGTCCTGGGTTCAATTCCTAGCACTGGAAAAAACAACTATTCTGTAAGAAATATTCCATTTCAGAGATATTTGTGTAAGGAAGCTACTTCTAGATATAACCGGAATTCAGTCATAATAAATTTTACAGAATGGCTCCTCTGGTTCTTTTTCTTTATCTATCTTAATCAACTGCTTTTATGTTGTGGAAACAATATTCCCTTGTGAACCCATCAAAAATAAATGAAAAGAGTAGAAATGGCTGTTCTGCTTATTAACTGAAATGATTTTTAGTTGGAGAATGTAAGAGCTGTACATTTTCATGTTGAAATATTCTGTATGATCTCAGGTCTTACAGAAGAAGCAACAAGATAGTAAGAAATTGGCATCATTGTCAATCCAAAAGGAGAAATGTGCTAATGAACTAGAGCAAAACGTAGATCACTTGAAGTATCAGAAGGTACAGCTGCACAAGAAGTTTCAAGAAGAAAATGACAAAAGGAAGCAACTGGATGCAGAAATTAAGCGGGATCAGCAAAAAATCAAAGTAATATTGTCATACATTCCTGCTAAATATAATGTGAGATGTCATATGACTCAGAAATAACAGAGCTGAGGTGTTAATTCCATTGTGAAGTACCTGTTCTTGACCTGCCCTTCACTGCTGTCCTTATTCACTTTAAGCTTTGTTCATCTGCCTAGTACAGTAAAACCTATTTATTGAATTTTGAGTACTGTCTTGAAGCTTTGACTTCACAAAAGAAGGTAAAGTGATTAAATTTCTTTTAGTAGACTATTAGCTTTAGCATAAACTGGCCACAAGATAATTTTATAAAGCAGACTTCTGAGTAACATTGAATAGGAGTTCCCATTTTCAGAGTGCTATGTATGACCTGAATTGTCCAATGGACTGGGAAATAAGTACTGGGTGAAATGGTACCATTTCCTTCCAAGTGAGCAAAGAGTGGTGAGACTGTCTGCCAGCAGTTCCTAACATAAATCTCTCTGGGGGCAGGTCATACTAGCCTGGGCTACAGAAGCGGGCAGCTCGAGTTCACATCCCAGCTGTCGTAGATGATGGCTGAACTATGCTGAGAGTCACTCGCTCTCTCCGCTCTGCGACTCTGTTCCTTCTTTTCTGCCCTGGCCTCACGCAACCTTTGCACTAGATGCTGATGATCATAACAAACACTAAGCCCTGTGTGGTAAACTCTGTAAAATTTATTTATTTATTTATTTATTGTCTCAAAAAGACAAAAAAATAAAAAATAAAAAAAGAATAATAAAGTAAGACTTTATTTTTTTAGAGCAATTTTAAATTCACAGAAGCCGGGCGTGGTGGCGCATGCCTGTAATCCAGCACTAGGGAGGCTGAGGCAGGAGGATTGTTGAGAGTTCGAGAGCAGCCTGAGCTACAAAGTGAGCTTAAGGCCAGCCTGAACTACATAGTGAGACCCTGTCTCAAAAAGACAAAAAAAATAAAAAAAAATAAATAAATAAAAAAAATAAATAAATAAATTCACAGAAAAATTGAGAGGATGGTACCCACTATATCCACACATCATAGCCTTTATGACTATCCAGGTTTGCTAGATATTAAACACTGAATGTAACCCAATTTTAGACTGGAGGATCACTACGAGTCCGAGTTACATAATGAGACCCTATACCAAACAAACAAACAAAAAAATAAATAAATTTTTAAAAAATCACATAATTTAGTTGTGAGGGGGATTTTTTTTTTTTTTTGGTACCAGGAATTGAATTCAGAACCTCAGGCTTGCCAGGTAGGAGCTAAATCCCTGGCCCCGTGGGAAAGATCGTAAAGACCATTTACAATATTTTTGAAAAAACAACTTTATTGAGATACAGTTTACATCTATACAATTTACTCCTTTGTCTTTTTGAGACAGGGTATTTCTATGCAGTTCAGGCTGCCTTGAGCTTATTTTGAGCTAGTCTGAAAAATCACAATAGGGGCTGGGGTGATGGCTCAGTAGAATAAGAAAACAAAACAAAACAAAACAAAACAAAACACAGTTATACTCCTGCCTCAGCGTCCCAAGAGCTGGGATTACAAGTGTACATACACTACCATGCCCAGCAACAATTCACCCATTCAAAATGAATAATTTAGGGTTGGCCAGATAGCTCAGTGGATTAAAGCATCTGCTTAGGCAGACACAGGGACTGGGGTTCAATCCCCAGCATGCAATGCCAGCCCCATCCCCGGGAGTGCTGTGATAGCAAGTGAGATTGGGCATGGTGGCATGCCTGTAATCCCAGGGTTTGGGAGGCTGAAAACAGGATCATTAGGAGTACGATCTGTGTAATGAGACCCTATAAATCCTGCACTAAAATACATAAAAATAAAGTGAATAATTTAGTGGATTTTGATATATCACATTACTAAATTTTGTGAGCTGTGTAAAATTTAGTGGCATTAATTACATTCATAATGTTATACAACCATCACCTCTGTTTCCAGAACTTTTTCATTACCCCAAAGAGAATCACTAACCAAAAGTAGTAACATCCTATTCTTCCTGTTCTCCATTCTCTGACAATCTCTAATTATTTTTTTCTTTTTCTTCTTGCTTTCACTTTCTCTCTCTCCTTCCCCCCTTCGTTCTTTCCTTCACTCCCCTCCTTTCTTTCTGTGGCCAGCTCAGCTCACTCTGGATTGCGGGGGGGGGGGGGAAGGGCTGGTGTGGTATGTGGTACTAGGGATCAAACTGTGGTCCCTGCATTTTCTCTAAGCTTGTCTAAGCAGGCACTTCAGACTTGGCTAAGCTGTCTCACCAGCCTGGCTCTAATTATTCTCTGTGCCTATGAATTTGCTTTTTCTGGATAAGTCATGTAAGTGGAATTGTATTTGTCCTATGTCGAACATTTCATTTTGTAATTTGTGTTCATATTTAATCTATGTTGTACCAAGTATCAAAACTTCATTGACTTTTATGGCTAAATAATATTCCACTATAAAACTGGGAATAGTGGGAATAGTGATGCTCAGGAGGCTGAGGCAGGAGGAGTTCTTAAGCCTGACAATTCAAGACCAGCATGGAAAATATGAGTCAGGATGCATTAAAAGGAAAAAAAAAAAAACCTATTGTATGACTATAGCACTTTTGTTTATCCATTTATTTGAAGTGCTCACAAAATAACATAGTAATATGTAAGGAGCTAGATAAATTTTTTTTTTTTAGGAATGAACAAGATTTTTCTTTTTTTTTTTTTTTTTTTTGTCTTTTTGAGACAGGGTCTCACTATGCAGTTCAGACTGGCCTTAAGCTCACTTTGTAGCTCAGGCTGGTCTCGAACTCACAACAATCCTCCTGCCTCAGCCTCCAGAGTGCTGGGATTATAGGCATGCGCCACCACGCCTGGCTGATTTTTCTTTTTTTTTCCATAATTTTATTGAAAAGCAAATAGCAGTGAGACAGTTTCAAATCAAATTAGTAGGACAGTTTCAATAATTAATACATTGCATATTGTTTTCTTAGTGGTTATTTGTTGTACAAGAAGCAGACATGATATTCTATTTACAAATACTATTAGAGCAGATCCCTCTATTCATTGAATTAGGAGAATGTAGCTTTATATCTAAACTATTTTGAATCTACAGATACAAAATGGTCATTCAATTATATCCCCTTTGTTGCTTATTTTTTAATATATTTTTTCAAATTTTAATTTTATTTTGATTTGAAGAGTGAAAACAGAAGCAAAGACAAATAGAAAAAATGACAAAAACAGGGCAAAATACAACAATACATGTGTTACAGAGTTTCAAAATAGGGATAACTAATTAACAGTGGTTGCTATATTCATTCTTTTTTCATTTTAATGAGAAGAAAGATAAAATAACAATGAAATAGTTTTTAAGACAGCTTAGTATGATGTTACAATCACAGAGACTTTTGAGCTTCAGCAGTAAATTTGACACTTTTGCTTAGTTTTGTCATTTAAATATTATAGGTGTGTGAATTCAGCAAAATATTCCAAAATAGTCCAGTAGTCCATAATAGTGTTGGGTTTTCCATATGTTTGGCAATGTCAGAAGTTGTTGACTTGAGTCTTTTACAGCTCAGCATAATAATATGGCTTTACTTCTTATATGTTGTTTTTATACTTTTCTGCTGGATGGTTAAGACCAAGATAAAGCAAACCTATGTAACAAGAATTGTAGCTTTTGTATCTGATTAAGGTCAGTCAAATCCCCTCAGGATTTATCCTGAGACCCTGTACCACAGTTTGTAGATCCTTTGTCTGTGTTAGCCATGTGGGTGAGTCAATAGCCATTGCTTGACCAATTTATTCTCTCTGAAAGCCTAAGAGAATGTTTTCTCTCCCTGTGACTCTCCTTAGGCACACTCTACATCATCAATCACTTTCCTCTTTGGTCCCATAATCTCCTTGATCAGAAAATTTGGAACACAACTGAGTTGCATGATGTTACAGTACAGGTTCTCATATGTCCTGAGTCTTAATTGACCTTCAAAGGTTAGGGCCAAAATGTTGGCTGTCCTGGTGGCCCTCCTTTTTCTCTAATTTTTGGTCTGCAAACTTAGGTTGTTAAGTCTCCAGAAGAGAAGCTTATTATTATTACTGTACAACCTAGGCTGTTGAGCTTAACCTCACTGAATATCAAACATTTTAGGCTTAACATGGAACAGGTATTTTTCATCAAGTATTGATATGTTATATTTTAAGTCCCTACAAAATATAACGTAAAAAATTTAAAAAGTCAAAGTATATTTTAAAAGTAGGAATAAACAATTACATATGTTTACTCATAAGTTTAGAAATCTAACCATATACAGCATTGTAGCAGGACAGTCCCACAACACCTTTTTTCCTGTCTCCTGCCTTCATTCGCCACCCCCATCCTTTTTAAAAAATATCTACCCAAGGGATAGCACAGCAGCAACCAGCGTGTCATGACAAGCAGCATGTATTCAGAAGACCAGAATGACAGGCACTCCAAGCATGAACCTACAATTACAAATGGCCATCTTCAGTGCAGTTGCTTAGTTCACAGGTATCAGCATAATATAGTTAGTCAGGGTGAGAATCCTTCCAAATTAACTGCTAGATTCAAAAATCTTCTGAAGATTCTTAGGATCATCGTCTTACCCATTTTGTACATATATATACCTGTCTGGCTTTGCTTCTGTCATGTTTCCTAGCTCTTCTCCTTGCTCTCTCTTCATTGTCTAGTCTTCAAGTTCTTGCTTTCCTTTTAAATGTGTTATACCTTTCTATTTGTAATTATTCTTTTGAGTTCTTTTACTGGGGAGACTATACAATATTTAGACATTTGTGTTCGGTTTATTTCACTTATGAGTATATCTTCAAGTGGCATCCACATAAATATGAAGGCTTTGAGTTTATCATTCTTTTTTTTTAAATTTCTTTTTTTTTTTTTTTGGAACCGGGGATCGAACTCAGACCCTTGCACTTGCCAGGGAAGCGCTTATTCTACTGAGCCATCTCCCTGGCCCTGAGTTTATTATTCTTTATAGTTGAGTAATACTGCATTTTATAAAAATACCACATCTTTTTCATCCATTCATCAGATGACGGGCATCTTGGTTGTGGCTATCACAAATTGTGCTGCTACAAACATAGGTACACATATATCACTATGATATGATGTTTTCAGATCCTCCTGGAAAATTCCCAGTAGGGGGATAGCTGGTTTGAATAGGATTTCCAGTCTTAGTTCTTTAAGGAGTTTCCACACTGATTTCCATAAAGGTTGTGCCAATCTACATTCCCACCAGCAGTGGAGAAGGGTTTCCTTTTCCCCACAGCCTCTCCAACATCTGTTGTTGGTTGATTTCTTTATGATAGACATTCTTTCTGGGATGAGATATCTCAGTGTAGTTTTAGTTTGCATTTCACAGATGGCTAGTGATGTGGAGCATTTTTTCATATATTTATTTGCTTCTTTAATTTCATCCTCTGAGAAGTGTGTGTTCATCTCTGATGCCCATTTCTGGATTGGGTCTTTAAATTTTGGGGTCCTAATGTGTTTTAGTTCTTTATAAATTCTAGAGATCAGATCTTTGTCTGAATACTTATTTGTCAAGAGTTTTTTGAAATTTGTGGATTGTCTTTCACTTTATTGGTAATTTTTTTTGACATGCAAAAACTTCTCAATAAGAGGAGGTCCCAGTTGTTAATTCTTTCAAGTGTTACCCATGCAATTTCATTTTTGTTCATGAACTCTTTGCCTACCCCTATGTCTTCAAGAGTTTCTCCTACTTTCTTTTCTAGGAGATTTAGTGTTTTTGTTTTAATTTTTAGATCTTTAATCCATTTTGACTTTAGCTCAGTGCATGGTGATAGATCTGGGTCAAATTTTAGTTTTCAGCATGTAGAGAGCCAGTTTTTCCAGCACCTTTTGTTAAAGATTTTAGGCTTTCTTTCTTCCAGTATGTTTGGCCCTTTTGTTAAAGATAAGGTGGCTGAGGAGCTAGATATGTTGATTAGCTTGACTGTAGCAATAATTTCACTAAATATATGTATATTAAAACATCATACTGGGGCTGGGGAGATGGCTTCGTAGAATAAGTGCCTCCCTGGCAAGTGCAAGGGTCTGAATTCAATCCCCGGTTCCGCCAACAAATAAATAAATAATCATGTTGCATACATTTTTTTTTTTTTTTTTTTTTGGCAGAACTGGGGATTGAACTTGGGTCCTTTTGCTTGCCAGGGAAGCACTTATTCCACTGGGCCATCTCCCCAGCCCCATGTTATATACTTTATATATGTTTGTTTATTGTTGTGGTACCAGGGATCAAAACCAGTGGTATGCTAAACCTGAAGTGCGTTTCCAGCCCCTTTTATTTTTTATTTTTTTTTATTTTTATTTATTTTATTTATTTTTTTTTTTTTGTCTTTTTTGAGACAGGGTCTCACTATGCAGTTCAGGCCGACCTTAAGCTCGCTTTGTAGCTCAGGCTGGTCTCGAACTCACAACAATCCTCCTGCCTCAGCCTCCCGAGTGCTGGGATTACAGGCCTGCGCCACCACGCCCGGCTTCCCTTTTATTTTTTATTGTGAGGTAAGGTCCCACTAAATTTCCTTCACTGGCCTGAAATTTGTTGTTCTACTTGCCTCAGCCTCCCAGCTTGCTGGATCAGGCTCATGTGCATAATCTTTAACCTTTAAAATTCAGTTGGATATAGATATGTAATTTCTGACCTTTCATTTCTGTTCCATTGGCTTATCTCTATCCTCATGGTGGTACCACACTATTTTGATTAATGCAGTTTTATAGTTTTAGAATCAGGAAGTAAGCCCTCCAATTTGCTCTTTTGTGTTTTTTTTATTTAAATTTAAATTTAAATGAGATAGAGTGTCTCTTTGTAGTTCAGGCTGGTCTTAAACTCATTATGGAGCCTAGGCTGGCCTTGACCTTGGGACAATCCTCAGTCACTGCAGGGATTACAGACATGGACCACCCTGCCTGGCTTGTCATTTTAAATAGGTAGTATGTTTTTAATTCACAGATCTGCCTCAGCTTCCTGAGTGCTGGGATTATAGGTGTGTGTCTCCTTGCTTGGAAATGCTGCTCTACTTTTCCAAGGTTGTTTTCATTGTTCAAGGAACTTGACATTACATATGAATTTAAGGATCAACTTTTTGATTTCTGAAAAAGAAGCTATTGAAACAGAAAAAAATTTTAACAGATTAAAAAAAAATATTTATTTGGTACAGGGTCTTGCTATGCAGCTTGGACTCATAGTGATTCTCCTGTCTCAGCCTCCCCTGTGCTGGGATAATAGGCATGTGTCACCCTGCCTGGCTGGCATGGCACTTGGTACCAGGAATCAAACCCAGGTCCCTGTGCTTGTCAGACAGGCGCTTAGACCACTGAGCTATCTCCCCAGTCCCTAAAATTTTGATAGGCATTGCATCCAATCCAGATTTCTGAGTATATTGCTATCTTGACAATACTGTCTTCCTATCTGTGACCATGGGTTGCCTGTCTTCCCACTTACTTATTCTTTTTTTCTGCAGTTCTTTCAAATTTTCAGTGTACTGATTTTTTACTTCCTTACATTTATTATATTTATTCCCAGATTATTCTTTTAGACGATTTTTAAATTTTTTTTATTTTAGGGAAGGGCTTACAGGGTGTTCAGGGTCTCACGACTAGATTGAACTCATAGTGATCTGCCTGTTTACAGCCTCTTGAGAGCTGGGATTACAGGTGTGCACCACCACACCCAGGCTCAGTGTGCCCCGGGGGCAGGGTCAGCATGGCAGGCCTGGGGATAGATGATAATGTAAATGGAATTGCTTTCTTAAATTCTGTGGGCTACTTATTCTTAATAATAGAAATAGCTTATTATGGGCAATAGTAACATTTATTTATTTATTTAATTTTGGGCTGACTTGGCCCACCCTAAGGGTGCAGGGGATGGAACCTTGGTCCCTGCCTGCTTGCCTAAACTTGCCTAAGCAGGTGCTTTAGACTGCTGAGCTATCTCACCAGTCTGATATTTATTTATTATCTGTATTTCAAAAATACTAAACAGGTATGTGCCTTATTTCTCTTGTCTATATTTTTTACTTTTCCTTTTCTCTTATACTCTATCCTTAAACATTTTAGATTTTTATCATCTTAAAATTGCCCTCCCTCCACATTATTTTTTCCTACAACTAGTCACTGTCCTATCTTTACTTCATAACCAAGTTCTTGGCAAAGCTATGTTTGTTTCTGTTTCTTTGCTGTTTAATTCTCTTATACTATTTAGTCTGACTTCTGGTCTACTTCAAAGCTCTTAAGTTTAGTAGTGCCCTCAAAACCTCCCAAATCCTTATTTAAAAATTTAATAGATACATAGTTGTCCATACTTACGGGATACCTCTGGTACTGATTTTTCAGTATAGTCTTTCTCTAGCTACTGTATTGCAGCCACCCCAGACAGATCACTTTCTTCCTCTTGGAAATATTTTATTTCTCTTTGTCTTTCTGCCATTTTTCCTTCCTCCCCTTACCTTCTTCTGACTGCTCTTATCTGTCCTTGCTGGCTCATCTTTTCCCATTCTTCAGGTGTGGCCTCTGCCATCTTTTAGGTGACCTCATCTTTTTCTGATATTCCCAAATTGAATCTGTAATCCCAGATCTGTCTTTTGAGCTCTAGATTCATGTAAAATCCAGCCATCTACAACTTCACTAAGCTGTCTTTAGATGCATTTAGAATCTTTCAAATTCCCCACTGTTCCCCTTTCCTGCTGTCTTCATGAGGGAGAAAGTGTGGTTCTCCAGTGAGCCTTATGTGACACAGTGATTCACTCAGCTGGCTGGATTAGAAAGGCAGGAGACACTATTGATTCTGTCCCCTTCCATATTATTCATGCCAAATGAACCACTAAGTTCTATAGGATATATCTACCAAGTATCTTAAATTTGTTCAACTTCCATTTCTACTCCTTAGTAGAGTCCTCCATCCTATGTGAGAAGCAGCTCTGCCTGTTAGTCTTTGTGATTTGGGTCTTCATCTCTTATGAGATGGCCTAAACTAGTAAGACATAGCACTCTCTTTATACTCAGGGAAAAGAAGAACTTTTGTTCAGGGTGCGTAGATACTGAAATATAACTCTGCTGGTAATGTGAGCCTTTTACATTCTTACCTGGGCAATTTTGTTCCTTCTAGCCATATCTCTAATTCTAGAGAAATAACCCAGCTTAGGGGGTATAGCAGGTATTCCACAAAAAAAGAGTAGAATTCCCAAAGGCATATAGGTATTTTTACTTTATGCAATAATTGAAAACCTGCTTATAGTCCTAAAGGACATCTTGATGTTTGGAACTAATTCTAACACCCTAGTTTGTCTATTTTCTATTTGGCTAAACAATTTCCAGGGAATACTCTGACTTCTACATAGAGTCTCTTAAAAGCAGCAGTTCTTAACAAAGGTCTACAAATAAGTTTGAAGAACTGTGGGTTGTTGAGCATGGTGGCACATGCCTGTAATCCCAGCACTCAGGAGGCTGAGGCAGGAATATGACCGTGAGTTTGAGGCCAAGGGTAGCCAGCCTGTGCTCCATAGTGAGTTCAGGGCCAGTCTGAACTGCATAATGAGACTTTGTTTCAAAAAACAAAACAATCAAAATTGTGGGAAGTGGTTTGATCTTGGGTTTTTAGCTTGTCTAACGCACCCATTCCCTGAGGGCTGGGACTATAACTCAGTGTAGAGGCTCACGAAGCGTACACATAGCCCTGGGTTTGGTCACCAGGAAAACACATGCACATATGCACGCATGCACCCACTCTCCAAAGTGGAATTTGTAATAGTCCCCGTCTTATAACATATTGTGAAGGGTAGATACGGTCATTAAATAGAGGTAAGTCTAACATAGTTCTTGGTACACAATTATTTTGAATAATGTAAAAGGAATATAAGAAAGCAGCAGTAATGGTTAGAACACCACATGGAAAAAGGAATTAAATGACTGCATTATTGTGTAAAGTGTGTGTGGCTGAACAAGAACAGTAGGAATTCAGCCTCAAGTATAAGTTGCGTCCACTTAATAATCTTTCTTTCAGGGTAGGGATATAGCTCAGCAGCACAGTACTTGCCTGACAAGTGCAAGGTCCTGAGTTCTATTCCTAGTACCAAGACAGAATCTTGCTTTCAACTTCATGAAGTTTCTAGAAGTATAACAGAAATACCACAGAGGAACTCAGATGAGCATAGGAATTTATTTAGTCTAAAGCAGACCTGACTTCTTTGTTAGCAACTCCACCACCTCCATGTCATGTAATTACTGTGCTGGAAATAGAGGGAACCAACCAGAAGTCCTGCCTTATTCTTACCTTATTCTTAAAATATGAACATTACCTTTTAATAATTCTTAGGTCTCTTATGTAATAAGGCTCAGCCTCAGCCTCTCTCTCTTCCTGAGTTTCTCTCTTCTCAGGATGGTGTCAGGGGTCCAGCTGGCCAGGCTGAGGCTTTCTTTCCTTGTATCCCACGGACGGTGTGACTGGTTGGATTCTGCCCTTCCTGGGCCCCTAGCCAGGGCTCTTGATTGCTGAAGCCCAAGCTTGAATAATTCGGGCTGTTCTGTCTTCCAGTTTAGAGTATGACACTGCTTGTCTCTCTCTGGCATTGTAAGCCCACATTGAGAATTCTAAATCTTCCGTCTAGCTTAGCACAGTGGCTTATCCTTACCCCAAGTTTTGTGGCCTATTCCCACAATGGCAGGCTTGCATTGGCCTCAGGATCCATGGCACATGTGACTAAGAGGTCTAATTTTCCTTTTGCCTAAGGAGCTTCTCCAATCTTCCAATGTGACAGGGAGTCCCATTATCTCTTCCCTTTCTGCCATTCCCAAGGCTGGAAAGTGCTAGTCTGTCCTTTTCCTTTCTTTCTATCAGTGGGCCTGCAGTTTCCTACTGGAGAAAGTATCGTTTTCATTTTGTTACAAATTTGTCACAGTAGTCTCATAAAACATAATTTAGTGGAAAAATAAAATTAGAATATGCAAATAAAAGTCCATGTTTTGAATTACTGCAGTCAGTAGAGACAAAATTGTCCTGTTAAATTGCTATGAAAGCACCAGAACTTTTACTTCTGCCATCGTGGACCAGTAACAGATGTGGATGGAGCCTCAAGTACAAGTTGAGGCACTTCAGTCCAGGGCCTCCTCCTGACTCCTGCCAGTCTTTGGTGGTGGGAGCAGCATTTTCTCTAACCCTAAGAGAGCACCGTGAGCACTGGGCCTCCTGACCTGATGAAAACAAAGGGATCTGGAAAATACTCTTCACAGCACCATGACGCCTCACTGTGCTGCTCTTATGCCACAGATTCTATTTTTAATAACAGAAACATACATATTAGCCTCCGTTTTGCATTTCTACTGAAATTCTAATATGTACCCATGGCAGACGAAGGTCATGAGCTCAAGAAAAAGAGAAAATAGCCGGGCGTGGTGGCGCAGGCCTGTAATCCCAGCACTCGGGGGCTGAAGCAGGAGGATTGTTGTGAGTTCGAGACCAGCCTGAGCTACAAAGTGAGCTTAAGGCCAGCCTGAACTGCATGGTGAGACCCTGCCTCAAAAAGACAAAAAAAAAAAAAAAAAAAAAAGAAAAAGAGAAAATAATTTGTAAGTTTTAGGCTCTTATCCCTGTTATTCTAATTTATAACACAAAGAATGAAAAAAAAAAAAACTGTTTAGTTAGAAAATCCTAAGGGTCCGGGGAGATGGCTCAGTGGAATAAGCACTTCCCTGGCAAGCACAAGGGCCTGAGTTCAATCCCCAGTTCCACAAAAAAAGAAAAGAAAAAAGAATCCTGATTCTTGCAGTTAGATTTTTTTTTTGCCTTGGAAAGGTAAAATTATTTTATCAAATAGCCTCAATCTTAACATTCTCGTTTTTCTCTGTTTTTGCAACTAGCAACATACATGTTATAGGATATGGCTCTGTGACAGAATGTGCACTTAGCAAGTGCAAAGCCCCATATTCAAGCCGCGCCACCAAAAAGAGTGAGAGACAGACAGACAATGAAAAATGTAACCATCATCTGCATATATAATGATAATCAGGTAGTAATGGATAAAGAGTTCTAATTTTTTTTTCTCTAGGAGCTACAGTTTAAAACAGGACAGGAAGAAGGTCTGAAACTGAAGGCTGAGGATCTTGATACACGTAACTTGGAAACAAAGAAAGGACCTTTTGGAAGTAAAAATCAGCTCCAGGTTTGTCGATTCTGTGTAGTGTTTTTGGTTTCTTTCCACTTTTGAGGACTGTCTTAAGTAGAAGTAAAAAGTGGTAGACTCTGAAGAAAATCTTTAAACACTGGATTTTTGCTACTTTTGCACTAAATTTCTAATAGTTCTTCTGGGCTTTCTGCTAGTAAAGTATTTATTTTCTTATCCAGAAATGTGCTGTATTTTTATTTCAGGAGACATGAGCTCCCTTGAATATTGTGGAATGTTGTATTCCCATTTGAATATGGTTTATTCCCATGGAAACAAGTATATTTCTGAAAGTCAGGAGTTTACATTCAAACAGAATCAAATTGAATACAAATGCAATTGTATACATAAGGCTGAGGCAGGAGGATCATTGTGAGTTTGAGATCAGCCTGTGCTACAAAGTGAGCTCAAGGCCAGCTTGAACTTCACAGTGAGACTTTATCTCAGAAAAGAGAAAAAAAATTGTATGCATAATGCACTAATGGCAGACCCTGTAGAAACCAAGTGCCAAACTGAGTCCCAAACCCACTTATTTATCACAAAGTGCCAACCCTACCATTACACCTACATAGTTAGGTTTTAGTTTAAAAAAAAATAATTATGTACTTTGCTTTAAAGGAAAAACACAGTACCACCCATGCCATAGGTTTGCCACCACTGATACCATGTGCAGTGATACTTCAGTTCATAAACTTGATTTGTTCTGCAAAAGCTGGCCTTGGTTGCATTCATCACCCAGGGTGGGCTTTGTGAATAAAAGAAAAAGTTTGCCAAACAGTTCTGTTCACAGGCAAAATTGTTTGTAAGCCAAAGTATTAATTACTATATTAAAGAGCTATTATTTTAGCACATTTAAAAATATGTCACAACTCATAAACTAATTTGAAGGTTCAAAGAAATTGAAAATTTTATTTTATAAAAATAGAATACTAGTCTGGGTGTGGTGGCACATGCCTATAATCTCAGCGCTGGGGAAGCTGAAAATGGGAGGATCACTATGAGTTGGAGCTACGTAGTGAGACCCTGCACGTGTGTGCGCATGCACACACACGCACACACAGTATACTTAGAATTGTCATTATACTCAAAGTTTGTTCATCTTAAGTTTGAAATATGTATTCTCCCTTATTTTAATTTAGCATAATTTATTTTTGCAGTACTGGGGACTGAACTCAGGGCCTTTGCATTGAGGTACATACTCAGTCCTTTCTCATCACTGAATCACTGAGTTGTCCAGAGTAAGCTAGAACTTTGATTTTCTTGCCTCAGCCTCCCAGAGTGCTGATATTACAAGCATGCACCATTACAGCCTGTTTGGGTATTCTTGGTGAGAATACTAAGGCATTTGTGTGGAGTATCTTTCTAGCTCTTTTACTTATTAATATTTCAAGTTGACAAGGTGTAGTGTAGATTGGGTTTCTTTCTATCCACTATTATCTATATGTTTTCCTGTGTGTATTACTTTTTTCATTCTGTTTACTTATTGATTTAATAAGGTATTTACTTACATATTCCTTTGATGTTTTATTTGGTGCTGCTGCAGGTCAGGTAACACACCAAGTGCAACCGAGAGAAGGGTGAGGACAGCCAATCGAGCAGCTCAACGCTGGGGAGACAGGAGGGTCGCAGTGCCCAGTGTTGGGGTGCAGGTGCACACCTCTGCCGTGGGGAGGGGCCCAGGCGTTCTCAGTACAGCATGCATAAAGAAAATTGCCTGCCTTGTCTTTGCCAGGCCCCATTTCTCCAGACTCTTTAATGTATCTAGAGAATCATTTTTAATTTCCTGTAAAACAATAGCAATGTGTTCACCTCCTTAGGGCTCCAGATAGGAGCATGGATCAGTCTCATTAAGTGTTCATTCTAGTTTTCAATCTGTCTCAAATTATATTGCTACCATCTATTTTTTATGGCAGAAAGAAAAACAAATGAGAGGCTGGGGGGATGGCTCAGTGGAATAAGCACTTCCCTGGCAAGTGCAAGGGCCTGAGTTCAATCCCCGGTTCCGGAAAATAAAAAGACAAATGATAACATTTCTCTGGAATTTTAATGTAGCAAATGGATGAGCAAAAGAAATGGCTGGATGAAGAAGTAGAGAAAGTTCTGAACCAACGCCAGGAATTAGAGGAGCTGGAGGAAGACCTGAAGAAGCGGGAGGCCATCCTTTCTAAGCAGGAGACCCTGCTCCGAGAAAAGAGCTGGCTGGAAAGTAAGAAGCTGCAATCTAGTCAGGTATCATTTCTTATTTGCTATTTGATTCTGGTTCTGGGATTTTTTTTCTTTCAGGAGGCAAATCATGTCATTGCGAAGTTGGAAACCAAAGGAGAACTGTTCTTGTTTTCCATGCACTTGGCTTAATTTTACTTGACTGATCACCCTCACCAATGTCTTTTGGAATTCTGAAATGGAGTGTTAAATGTTTGCCCAATTATGACTTACTATCAACTTTTTATTTTGCCAAAATATACAGAACATTAAACATACTTATTTTCTGTTTTACATTGTACTGGAGATTGAAGCCAAGGCTTTTACACATGCATACTGGGAAAGAGCCCAACCACTGAGCAGAACCCCGAGCTCCATTTTAGAGCTACTGTTAGCTGTACAATTCAGTAGCACTGTGTACATTCATGGATGTTGTATAACCATCACCATTAGCTATTTCCATACCCTTTCTATGCCCCCAAATTCTCACCAATAAGCAGTAACTTCCCATCCCTCTCCTCCCTGCTCCTGGAAGTGTCTATTAGTAACTTCAGTGGGTGCCTCAAATTAGCCGTGCCACTTGATGCTTCCTAGTGAATACTCATAATTTGGAAAAATAGACTTGAATTCTGTCTGGCTGAAACCACTTCCCTAAGTTAGGAGTTTGCAAAGAAAGATGATTTTGAATAATGAAAACTTTTTTTATTATAAAGACTTGAAACCTTTACAAAAGTTATTACAGGAGGATTTGCACTTTCTGAGTGAGCTAAAGTAGTAGTTTTATGGTTGAGTTTATCTGTTACAACTTTTGAGGAAGGAATGATTTGGAAGAAGTAGAAGGACTACAAATAGCAGCATCTAAAAGTGAGGCTGACCTAAAGTGCTTGCTCAAGTGGAGCACAGTGGCCCAGGTTTGATCCTTGTCCTGCTGTGCTGGCCCCGCCCCTGAGGAATGCTGAGCTGGGGATTGAGACTGGGCGTGGTAATCCTAGCTCTTGGGAGGCTGAAAACAGGAGAATCACTGACTCTGATCTTCATAGTAAACCCTGTAGACCCTGCAGACCCTGTACCAAATACATTAAAATAAATAAATAAATAAATAAATAAATAAATAAATAAATAAATAAATAAATAAATAATGAGGCTAGCTTGACCAGATTGAAAGTTCTGTACCAGTTACCTTCATCTTTAACATCCCTGGGCCCAGAGGTCAGTGAATTATAGAGGAGGGGACAATGACCTGCCTCGTCTATTAGACATGGCCTTCAGTTAGCATCCAGGCTAGAAGGACTGGAGTCAATGGTGGTGTGTTCTCAAGCTCTGCACAGTGACACAGCAGGTGTCCAGTGATGGTGAGCTGCACAGACTCTGCTCCTCTGCATCTACACTGGAATAGCTCTTCATGGTCAGCCACTGCACAAAGGGTTTGACAGTGGCCCCTTACCCAGCCTCACTGCTGATGTTACATCTGGGTATGAAACTTGCTAAAACTTACTGCCAAGGCCAATTGTAAAATATATTCCTCTGAACATGTAAATAATAGCCAGAAATTAACAAATTAAATATCAAGTGAGGAAAAGTTATGTTAACAACATGTTATGATATGTTCTGTGTAAGAAAAGAAGATAAAAAGGAAAAGAAAAATATTTTCTCTGAAATAAGTTAAGATTATGGTACAGAAAAAGAAACAAAAACAGCCACTTCTATTTTGGCAGCAAGAACATACTGAGGTAACTAGGGATGCAAATAAAGAAAACCACAATAAATCAATGCAAAGCTGATTTTTTGACAATTGCTTAAACATATTCCCAATGGGACTGTAAGGGACAGCTTGAACCACTGGACATACATGCATGATGACTGTCTCATTTAAAAACCAACAACAGTGATTAGGCCTGTTTGCACTATTAGTGGTCAAACCACCAGTGGGATAGTCACACAGGTACCAGTGATGATGGTTCAAGCTGGAGGGAGCATGTTAAAGAAACATAAGAGAAACTTAAGTCTGCTGATTCTTTCCTGAACAGAAGGCATAAAATGATTATATCTTTGACAATGTTTGAGAAATTTTTATAAGACTTGATTACATGTATATCAGAAAAGGAACATGATGGACTGGACATAGGCATATTATCCCACTAAAATGACAGGGAAAAGGAATATATTTACATTGTACAGAAATTTAACAACATCAGGGCTGGCCAAATAGCTCAGTGGTTTTATTAAATTTCCTTCAATTTCCTAGGCAGAGTACCACATGGCAGAGGCTGGTGGCCATTCAGAGCAGTTGATAGTGGCCCAAAGCAGCAAAGAGCAGAGGCAAAAGGGAGGAGCAGTGGCAGCAGTGGCAGAGGCAAGCCCCTCTCCTTCCCTCATATTGCTTTCTGTGTGGCACCCCCTACCCGCTCCATGGGTGTAGTACTCACACCCATAATCCCATCAGTCTTGGAAGATGCGTTAATCACAAACTCTAGAACTGCACCCCAAGGACTGCATGAGGCTTTCGGGGGGACAACTATACACAAACCATAACGGGATGTCTATATATAAAACGTAACACATATGAAAAGACCAATTTCTGTGAAGACCAATAACTACATTAAAAAATGCACAACATCATTAGCCATGATGATAATACAGTCAAAAGTTACATGAGGTACAAATTCACACCCATGAGGGTAGCTGTAATCAGAATAATAGTAAGAAGTGTTGGTGAAGAGGTGGAGCAACGGAACATTCATCTGTTGCTAGTGAGATTATAAAATGGTACTGCTGCTTTAGATAACCATCTTGGAGTTCCTCACAGGTTAAACATAAGAGATACTATGTGATCCAGCAATTCTAATCCTAGGTATATATCCAACAAAATAAAACCATATGTCCATACAAAAATTTGAACATAAATTTCATAGTAACATTGTTTATAATAGCTAAAAAATAAAAACAATACAAGCATTAGTCAACCAATGAATGGATGAGCAAGCTATTTATTTGGCAATAGAGAATAATGGAAGACTGATACATGCTACAGTATGGGCAAACCTTGAAAACAAGGTTTATTCAGTGAAATAAGCCAGTCACAGCAGACCATCTTAGTATAATGCCATTTATACCAAGTGTCCAGAATGGGCATCTCCATTCTGACAGGAAATAAAAAAGGCAGTTGTCTAGCCTGGTAAGGACTTGAGAAAGAAGCAGAATGACTGCTGAGGAATGAGGTTTCTTTTTGGGAGTGACAAAATGTTCTAAAACTGATTATGTTTTGGTAGTTATATAATTGAGTACACTACAACCTCCTTATACACTTAAATAGATGAATTGTGTGACATGTAAATTATGTTTCATATTTTTTTCAGAAAAAACCTATGAGGACAGTAGAGGAAGTAACAGAGGACAATAGGCTGCCCACCCCCAAGTCTGTGCCCTAGAAAGTAGATAGATGAGCATTTATCGACTTGTACAACAGAAGAACCTGGCATCCAAGTGCCTAGAAAGCAATGTCAATAAAGGCCAACACTTCAGCTTTAGTTTCCCTAAACAAAACAATAACTTTAAAAAGACACACTGCAGCTGAGCAGGGTGGGACTCACCTGTAATCCTGGCTTTCAGGTGGCTGAGGCGGGAGGATTTCATTAAGTGTGAGGCCAGTCTGAATTACATGATGAGACCCTGTCTCAAAATAAATAAATAAAATTAAAAAAAAAAAATATATATATATATATATATATATTTCACATAGAACATCAAAGAGACTCAGAAATATCAGAACTAATTTTTCAGACAGCAGGAATGAGGCATAGCAGAACTGGGTATACTCAGGAAATTGTTCTCACCTGGCACCAAGTGAACCAAGCACAGCAGAGGGTCAGGATAAATTAGGATACTCCAAATGTGGGTTGGGTGAAAATCTGCATAAGCATTCTGAGACACTCTCCTCCACACATATGCTTGGATCCCAAATGCTAGTGGATAGATTCCTATTTCCAAGCAGCCAATTTTAAATTGACTGAAGAAAAACCAAAACTTAAAAACACCTTTGGGATCATTCATGTATCTTGCTTATTTGTTTGAAACAGGGTCTCACTGTGCAGTTATAGCTGGACTTGAACTCACTTGTGTATAGCCCAAGCTGGCCTCAGACTCACCGTGATCCTCCTGCCTCAGCCTCCTCTTTCTCTCAGTGTTGGGATTATAGACATGTACCACAACACCCTGGCTACTGCATGTATCTTATCACCACATCTTCTCAGCTTTTTAATACTTGATTCTTAAGTGGTACCAGCTGGAAAGAAATGCCACCAAGACAAAAGGAACAAAGGAACTTAGAAAAATTAAGGACAGATGAAGAAGCTAAAAAAAATACCTTAATATTGTCAGTGTGCCAAAAGATACTACCTTCTCCATAAAACAAGTGTGAAGTAGCCACAGGAATTATACAGGGTAGAGATAGGGTTGAGGAACTGTGCCAGAAAGCAATAAGATAAATCACCAGAAAATAGGGAAAGTTTTTAAATGGCAGTTCAATCTAGGAAGCAAGTAACAGGAATTCAAAAAAGATACCATGGAAAAAAGCAGAGAAGAGGTGATTAAAAGGCATAAAAAATGATCCCAACACTGAGGGTGTGTGGCTCAGGATTGAAATAGCCCAGCAAGAGGCCCCTAAATGAGTACCTAAGCATGCGGTGCAGGTTCTGATATACTGAGGAAAGGCTGGTTACTTATCTGGCTCAAGAATCAGGGACACTGAGTTTGTCAATTGTCTTTGGAGTTTCAACAACCAAAGCAGTCTTTATTATTATTGTGTTGGGTCTGCGCTGACCCAGATCTCTGCGGGCAGGGAGACGCCAAGAGACAAGAGTGAGAGCTCAAAAGTTTATTGAACCACGTGTGGGGCTCCGAACCTAAGGTGGTCGCGAAGCCCCGAGCAGTCGTTACAGGCAGGTTCATAAAGGCAAAAACCACAAAATCGGGAGGGGGCAAGCGCACTAGAGAAGCTAATTGCATTGGTTAATAGGGGTTGACCTTTACATTGATTGGCTCGGCGCGGGGAGGATTTTTCTGACAGAATAACATATTTCTGTAACGCTTGGGTAACCTTGGGGGAGCATCTTGTGGTCTTTAGAGGGTAAGAGGGAAACTTCAGCAAGCAGGTTATAGAAGCCAATAGCAATTGTTCCTTTGTCAGGATTGATTGAGGGCCACCTGGGGGTTGCTGAAGCTTTAGAGCAAACTTGTGGTTGCCTAGTTGCACTTAACTTTCCCAGAACATTTAGCCAACAGGTGAAACAAAGGGCTAAGATGGAGCTAGCCTAGCGTGGGGCTGGGTGTTGTCTTGGGACTTTTTATTTTTACCTTTACAATTATTTTTTTTTGTGATCTAAAGGTTATTACTGTTATATCAAACTTTATTTACCGTGAGCAATTCTAATAGAAAAGACCAGGCACATTTATTCTTGAAATGATCAAACTCTCAGAATATGAAACATTGCATTCAGTATCCCATTAATAACCAACATGGAACTACAATAGAGGATTCAGTTGGGTACATTTTGGGTTGAGAACAGAGGTTCTGATTTAGAGCATTTTTGCTAACAGCTTAGGGATTAATAGTGTGTTACTGAAGAACATAAAGCCATTAGTGTTATATTAAAGAAGAAAAATCAGTCATTTTCTTGAGAGAAAAATAGCACTGCAAGAGATGCCCAAAGTGAATTTGGTTGACAAGTGGTGTTCCCATCTACAAGTTCCTGTGCATAGCAGGGGTTGGCAGAGCTCCACCCTCTGCCAGGGCCCTTCCTGCCTTCATGCCACCCTGTAGCCTTTCCCACTAACCTCACAGTACATCCTTGCTGTTTTCCACAGTTGTCCTGCAGAGTTTACCTGGATGCTCCAAAACAGTCTTTAAATTCAGGAAAAAAGTTACTTGGCTCTCTTATTAGCTAATCTCTTAATTAACATGAAGGCAGAATACTACCACTAAAAAGAAAAATCTCCCATTTCAAACTGTCTTAGGGAATTTACAGAGGATGTGTATCACAAGACAAGAGCATAGACCTTGTAATCTCAGCATTCTGGAAGGCTGAGGCAGGCAGAGTGCAAGTTGAAGTCTGGCATAGGCAAATTTTTTTTTTTTTACATGTATTTGGTACAGGGTCTCACTATGCAGCGCAGATACGTAGTAATCCTCCTGTTTTCAGCCTCCCTAGCGCTGGGATTACAGGTGTGCCCTACCACACCTTGACTTGGTCCCTGGCTCAGTGTTCCCAGGGATGGGGCCGGCATGGCATGCAGGATTGAATCCTGGGCCCTGTCCTTGCCTAAGCAGGTGCTTGTTCCACTGAGCTATCTTACTAGCCCTATTGTAGGTAATTTTAATGAGACACTGTCTCAAAATAAAAGAAAATAGGGCTGAAAATGTAGTTCAGTGCAAAGACCCTGGGTTCATTCCCAGTACCATAAAAAGAAAAAAAGAGAAAGAGAAAAAGAAAAGAAAAAAATTATAAACTGTGGAAGCTGAAGAGTCAGGATTTTGAAAGGTGTGATCCACACAGAAATTCCTAGGAAGTTCCCATGGAAAGTCTCAGGACAACCATTCCTGTTGGGAGTAGAAGGATACTCTGGCTGGAATGTTTCCAGAGAGGAACAGATTGAAAAGATTTCCTAATGAGTTTGATTAAGAAAGTATGGGAAGAATTTTATAGTGTTATTGGAGGAGAGTTAGTTCTAAGGTACAAAAAACCAAGTGGAAATATGCTAGTTCAGCTCTGAATAATAGTCGCGAAGTCATAATTAGGTGTATACTGTGTACTACAATATTGGCGGGGAGGGGAAGGAGGGAAGGTCTGAGTGCTGACTCCTTACTGCTGTTACGCGCAAGTAACAGAAAACACCTAAAATTGGCACTGGTATTTAGAAACATGGACATAAACCCTAGAAGAAACAGATGAGAAGGTTGCAGGTGGCAGTTTCTGGAGGAGACATTCCAGTAAAAGGGGGAGAGAATTAATTTTTAAAAATTATACACTTCATGATATTAAATATGTCTATTATAAATCACACGTATGATTATATATGAATACATATTATATGTTATGATTTGTATCTAGATGTACCCCCAAAGCCTCACTCAATTGGGCTCCTGGAGTTTGTGATTGATTCATGGTCTAATGCTGAGATTATGGGTGTGAGTGCTGCACTTGCCCTGGGAAAGGCTTGCATTGCAGTCTCTCTCTCTCTCAGAACTGGGGATTGAACTCAGGCCCTTGCGCTTGCCAGGGAAGCACTTATCCCGCTGAGCCATCTCCTCGGCAAGACTTGCCCTCTCTGCTCCTCTCTTTGCTCTTGTTGCTTTTGCTGTGTTCCACTTCCGTGAACTGTTGCCCTTTTCCACATGCCACCCTACCTTGGATCCAACTGATTATGGATTGAAACCTCCACAAACTGGGGGCTTAATAAACCTTTCGTCTCTTAATTTTGCACATTACGTATTTTGTACCAGCAACAGAAGAAACAAAAAAAAGTAAACATAAACATTTTACAAGCCAGGTGTCCTGGCGTATGCCTGTGATACCAGCTATGCCAGAGGCTAAGGCAGGAAGATTACAAGTCTGAGGCTGACCTGGGCAACCTAGTGGAATTGTCTCAAAGTGATTCTAAAAGGACATAGGATGTATCTCAGTGTGAGAGTAGCTTCCTTGGCATGTTCAAGGTTATGATTCAATCTCTAATAACAGTAAGTTTTTTTTTTTTTTTTTTCGCAACCGGGGATTGAACTCAGGCCCTTACACTTACCAGGAAGCACATATTCTATTGTGCCATCTCCCCAGTCCCACAAAATAATTTTTTATAAATTATCTTAAGCTATAGTAAACATGTCCATAAACCTGACCAGATTTATCCACATTTTCTTACTAGAGTGAACTAAAAATACAAAATGTTTAAACTCAAAAATCTCAGCCTCTAGGAAACTAACCTTATATCAAGCCAAAGAAGAAAAATTCAATTTAGAAATTAAAAAAAAAATTGCCTTTCAAACTTAGTCAGGATATGCTTGATAATAAATTCATAGCATGAATCTGTACTTTAAAAAAATTAAACAATTAAGATTGAATATATTGATCCTCAAAAAGTCCATTAGAGAAAATAATTATGTAGAAGTAAAAATCTGTTCCATTGTTCTAGGGAGAAAGCTCAGTGGTATAAACACTTGCTTGGCAAGCATAAGGTCCCGAGTTCTGTCCCTAGTACAAAACAAAACAACAACAAAATCTATTCCCTGTAGTAATTTTCTCTGTGTCTTCCTAACTTGTAAGCAGTTGAATTTTTACTTGGGGGCGTCTGGTTGCTTGTGTCTTTTCAGGCCTTAAATACAGATAGTCTTAGAATATCGGCTCGCCTGAATGTCCTGGACCAAGAGTTGTCTGAAAAGAGCATACAGCTTCAGAACAGCACAGCTGAGGAGAAGATGAAGATCTCAGAGCAAGTCCAAGCCCTTCAAAAAGAAAAGGGTCAGCTCCAGAGACGAAGAAACAGCGTGGATGAGAAACTTAAACATGGTAGCGTGCTGTCCCCTGAAGTAAGTCCCTGTTCTCTGGAACTGGAGGTGCTCTATGGTGATGGGTGACTGGCTGATTCTGTGGTCTCTGTTACACAGTCATAAACATGATGATGTAAACTTTGTTTCCTTGAGACTTTGTCAGCCGTAATGAGTTCACCTGACATCTATTTGGCACAGAAGGCATGTTTCTCATGATGACCTCATGGGACAGATGAAGCCATGTACCAGCCCACAGATGTGGCCCCTTCCTGGCACTGCTGGAAACTCAGAAGTGAATACTTGCCCTGAATATATGCTTTTCAGCTGGGGCTTCCCATCCGAGACCACAGAATACAGCAGATGCTATGGGGGATCCTCCTCAGTTCTCCAAGGTACCTCATATCTCGGTGGGTCTTAGGACACTGATAATTCATGCCAGCTAGATGCCTATGCACAAAGCACGCTGCTTTCCACAGAACTGGGCTGAGCAGGGGCCTCCTGTTCCATAGATGTCTGGACACACAAATGCACAAAATTCAAATTTCCTGACATAATTTTAATTACAGCTTTCATTTTGGAGAGCATATCCTCCTATTTTTTTTTTTTTTTGTTAAGTAAAATGATGGTTCATTTATTGGTTATCAAACTTCCCCATACTTTGTAATTTTAAAATTCTTTATTTCAGTTGGTGTTGGTCACAGTACTGAACTTTAACACACAAAGATGAATTTTCAGGGGGTGAGGTTGGGGATGATGTTGAGACAGGATCTCATCATATACTCCAGGCTGGCCTTAAACTCAGTATGTAGCCCAGGCTGGCCTTGAGCTTGTGGCAATCCTCCTGCTTCAGCCTCTCAAGTGCTGGAATCATTGGTGTGTGCCACTATACCTAGCCAAGGATAAATGTTTGAGCCTGAATTTTCTGTGCAAATACTTATTGTTGATGTCAAAGAAAGGAGAAATTGCTAAGAAAAGGCAAGTGGCTGAATCTTGGAGTGTTCTAGATTGGGCAAGAAGAAAGCTGGGGGATGGTGAAGAAGAAAAGAACAAGTGGCATTAAGTTAATTATTACACATTGAACTGAGGAAGAAAACAGAAGATTGACTTCCTGGGGGATGAGGAGCTGCTGAAAGAGTACTACACACTCAACCTCTGCGTTGGATCTGCTCACCATGAGAGCCACATAGCACCTGGCTGCCTTCCTGGGGCTCAGGGGGCAGGGAGCCACAAGCTTGGTAGACTAAGGAAGAATGAGCTTTAGGTAGAGCAAGTCTGATGCTTTAAAGAACTGTGCCTGCCCAGGACCAACTAGGCCTTAGGGAAGAAACAGAGTAAGACTACAGTATTGTGTTTTCCTTGACAAATTCATACTTCTCTGGGAAAAGCAATGCACATATGAGATGTAAGAAAATTCTAAATCACAAAATATATTTAAAAAAGCAAGTGGTAATTACTACATATGTGCAAAGCAAAACAGTGATCATTTGAGGAAGAATAATTAAGGCAGGCTTGGGATTACAATGCGAAGCTAAATGATAAAAAACAGAACGTACTGGCAGCTAGAAACCCATTCCAGAGAAAGAAGGCATAGAGACAGGAAGGAGCAAATTACGGAAGGGTATGGTCTGCTAATTATAAAGAAACATCAAGGCTTCTATTCCGTGTGGAGTTATTTCTGTACCTAACACGTTACAGCACTGTGTGTGATACCTATTTAGCAGCCACGCTCAATCACTCTGAGGGAGTGTGAGCCTCCCACAGTTGTTGGGGTTCCATTTAGTATTACGAGCTTCCCTGCATTCTTTTTTTCTTCTTATGCATTCTGTGGTGGGTTCTCCATATGTAGCCTCTGTTTTCATCACTGTTTTAAAGCCAAGATCAATACTCCCAATTAGATCTGCCACTGGCAGATAATTTGAAACATGGGATTCTGAAGAGACACAAGACATCAATAAAATCTAGGTAGAATAGTCCGCTATTTTGATGTTAAGATTGCTTAAAATTATAGTATTTTTTCTTTACACTAATTATTTTCCCTAATTGTATTACTTTTTAGGAAGTGATAGTCTTTTTTCTTTTTCTAGAGAGAGTCTTGCTACATAGTTCAGAGTGGTCTTGAACTCACTATGTAGCCCAGGCTGGCCTCAGACTCACAGCTATCTTCCTGCTTCAGCCTCCTGGGTGCTGGGATTACAGGTTTGTGCCATCACACTCAGCTGGGAAGTAGGCTTTAGACCACTATCCTAATAGAGTATTATCTGCCAATTTACTATATATAGATTATCTCCACTTTATCAGTAAAATCTAGAAAGTGAAAAAAAAGATGAACTTTAGTCTTACCCTCTTCTCCCCTTCCTTTTAAAATTTTTTCTTCCATTTTTCTTTCAGTACTGAGGATTGAATCCAAAACCCTCACCTGAGCTAAATCTCAAGCTTTTTTGCTTTTTTTTTTTTTTTTTCGAAGAGGCTTAAGGCACTAAAATTACCCAGGCAATTCTCTCTCAGTCTTCCACAGTGCTGGGATGACAGGTGTGTGCCACCAGCTTAGTTTTCTTTTTTAAATTACACACACACACACACACACACACACATACATGTTTATGTATCTCTATATACCTAAACATGGGGAACAGTATTAATACATGTTTACAAAATGTAATGATCAAATCAGGGTAATAAACATTTTAATCTAATATTTTTATGCTGTAAAAACCTCTGGGATTTTCTAGTTATTGTTACCTACTTTACAATAAATGCTAGAACAAATCCCCCAGTTATACTGTGGTGTACCTATAGGCCAGCCTCTTTCCCTCCTGTCCTCTAGTGACCACTGTTCTACACTTTACTTCTGTGTGGCCCATGTTTTTAGCTTCTACAAGTGAGTGAGGACACATGGTATTCGTTTTCTGTGCTTGGCTTATTTCACTTTCCATAGTGCCCTTCCAGTTCCACCCCTGCTTTTGTCAACGACAGGAGATCTGGTTTTCTAGTAACACAGAGCTGCTCTGCTTCTAAGTGAGGTTCAAGAAGAAAATATAAAAACTCTTGTTTCTTTCATCTTTTAAGCATTCAATTCCATGTTTTAGGGTTAAAATTTAATTTATGGAGAATTATACATATAGTATTACAGTGCTCACTCAAATGTTTTTGTTAGCTTTTTCTCTAGTTTTGCATTGTAATGATAGGGATGTGTGATCTATGACATTTTGAGACCACAGCTTCAGGTCCTCATTGCTCACAGACTGCTCTCTGTGGCAGCAGCAGCAACAGTGCAGGGGGAGGCAGACTGGTAGCTGTGCAGACCTTGGGCCTCATTTGGCCCTCACTGGACATTTAAGTCTGAAAAGCAGCACTCTATGAGAAACTGTAGTCAACTCCTCTGACCTGTGGTTTCCCATGGCAACCTAACTTGTCAGTCCACACCTACTGAGGTGTGGCAATCACAGGACTTCTATGCTGTAGGCTTGCCAGAGTGCGCTGTGGTCCAGGTTCTGTAGTCCTTTATCTCCACACTGCCTCAACTCAGATCGAAACTGTAGAAAGTACACTTGTACTACCAATGTTGTTTTCAGCCATGAACAAAGGCAAACTGCACATTTTGGTTAAAATGTGAACATAGTATGAATTCAAAAATGAAATATATTCTCTGGATAATATACTTTTATTTTATGAATTCTCTTGTTCACCTTTCAAAATTTAAGGTTTTTCTTAAAAAGGTGAATATCATTTTGTTCCTTATAGAACATTTATCAAACTCCCAAGTTTCCGATGATTAGTGATTGCCCAAAGAAGCAGAATGGCTAGTGAAATTTTTTTCCAAAATGGCTTTCAGAAGATTTTACAAAATGGCATTTAAAGATATTATTCAGTCCCCTAGTAGAGTAGGTTATTACATTCATGTTTCTTGTGTTTCTTTCTTTTTTTTTTTTTTTGGCAGAACCAGGGATTCAACTCAGGCCCTTACGCTTGCCAGGGAAGCACTTATTGCACTGAGCCATCTCCCCGGTCCCCATTTATGTTTCTTGAATTCAGAAAAGAAGCTCCAGAAGTTACTCAAACTGTTCTTTAGGTAGATCAGAAACATGTACATTATTTTCCTTTGGAATCCTGAGGAGTGAAGAAAAATAATCAAGGGCATAGAAACTATCTTTTCCACCCTCTCTTCATTACTTCATCCAACAGATACTGAGTTTAAACCAAGTGACAGGTACAATGCCAAGGGTTAGGGATGTGAGTATGGGCAAGACAGTTTAGGTGACCCCCATCAGGTGAAGGAATATAGAAACAGTGGTGATCAGAAAATGCAGTGGATGTTAAAATATTTTTTTAAAAAGTATTACAGTAAAATACACATTGCTGTTAACCCACCTCAAGATACCCCCCCCCTTGTATTGATCACACTTACCATTACTGCCACTGCCTGAAGCTGTCTGAAAGTCCTATTTTCATGAGCATCTTCACTGGATATAATAAAAAAAAAAAAATACAGTAAATGCTGCTGCCCAATTCTGGCCAATAGAAAAGCATGTTCCTAAAAACATAAGTGCATCTTCATCCATCTCACCAGATCTGGTACTGTAAGACTTCTGGCTCTTTCCCAAAGTCAAAATTACTAGGGAATTGATTTGGACACCAAAGCAGCTATGACAGTGCAACCAAAGACACTCCAGAAAAGCAATGTAATAAGGGTGTGCTAAGTGAGGACGAGTACCTGAGGGACATGTATTAAAGTTTTAAAAAACTTAAGGGGCTGGGAAGATAGCTCAGTGGTTGAAGTGCCTGCCTGGCAAGCATAAGGACACAGGTTCAATCCCTGGTACTGCATGCCATGCTAGCCACCAAACCACGCATGATGGCACATGACTGTAATCCCAGAGCTAAGACAGGAGGCTAAGACAGGAGGATCGCTATTAGTCTAAGCTTAGTAGTGAGACCCTGTGTCAAATAAATAAATAAAAGATTTTTTAAAAATCTATGCACTGTATGTTTTCTTACATCTCATGTATCCACCTCATCAATCTGAAATAATCTCTTAACATATGCATCATCTTGTTCCCTTTACATTGTTCACAGATCACATGTATTTGAATACATCTAAGGACTGATAGGTTTTCTGACAAAAAGTCATCAGATTCTTTTTTTTCTGGGGCCAGGGAGATAGCTCAGTGGAATAAGTACTTGCCTGGCAAATATAAGGTCCTGAGTTTGATCCCTGGTACTGAAAAAAAAAAAAGATTCTTTTCTATAAAGAAAATCTCTGGTATATGAAAAAATGTTATGTTGTCACCATTTTTTATGCCTCTATTTTCCCTTTTACTGATGTTTCATAGGATTCTTATGAAATGTTTTATGTCTTCACTATTTCTGTTAAGCCATACTTTTTTCCCCTCAGAGACTTTTCTTTAACTAATAGATTGTTTTGTTTTTGAGATAGGGTCTTGCTGTATAGCATAGACTGGTCTTGAACTCACTATACACCCCAGGATGGCTATGAACTCATGGTAATCCTCCTGCCTCAGCCTCCCAAGTGCTGGGATTATAGACATGCATTACTGCACCCAACTAATTACTAGTTTTTAAAAATTCATTCTATAGCCATTTCTTTTCTCTCTTAGAAACATGTTTTGATAGGTCATTCACTGGAGGAACAGTAGGGGGCCTCTAGATTTCACCAGTAGAAATACTGACATAGCAAATGCACTTTAGGAAATGTGTAGAAAGATAACAATACCTTGGATTAAGTGATTAGTATTTACTGTATTACCTTGAAATGTTTTGAACTCACCTAGCTTTTTTTTTTTGGTGGAACTGGGGATTGAACTCAGGCCCTTTTGCTTGCCAGGGAAGTGCTTATTCCACTGAGCCATTTCCTTGGCCCCAAACTCACCTAGCTTATGCATCCTTCATTTTATTACACAGGTCTATTGTGCAAACTCAGTGGTTATGTTGCACACACAATGCATTGTGTAGCACAGAAAGAACTTAGTTTTTTTAATTTAGAATAAGAATGATGCTATCCATTAAAATCAAATAGCATAATAAAATCTGAGTATCTTAAAAGTCCAGATCATACAATTTTGCTTAACCTGAGTGGTTTCTATCATGTATCTAGGAGGAACATGTTCTTTTCCAACTTGAAGAAGGAATCGAGGCCCTGGAAGCTGCAATTGAGTACAAAAATGAGAGTATTCAGAGTCGCCAGCACTTGCTTACAGCATCCTTCCAAAATCTCTCTCAGAGTGAAGCAAACGTCTTGGAAAAACTAATTTGCCTGAATCCTGCTGAGATTAGAGCTATTCTTTTCAGATATTTCAACAAGGTTTGTGTTTTAGGGGCTGTGTTTGCTAATAAAGAGGAATCATGATGCTCCCCATATTTATGTTGACTCTTGAAAGAAATTAAAAGGCTCAAGTATTTGATGGCAGAACTATAGCTTTACCCATGATTTCTTCTTCTAGTACTGAAAGTTGTCATCTGAAAGCTATGATTATCCAAACGTGTTGGCCTGAGTTGTTGAAGTGCTTAAAATTGGAGGGCATTTTGGTGAGCCTCTTTGCAGTGGTCTTAAAAATAAATCAAAAGAATTTGAATTGCTGTCCTCCCTTATTATTCCTTGGTTCTAGATTTAGATGTTTCTATGTACCACTCATGAAATATTAAGGGGCCCTCTAAGTTTGATTCCTTTTCCTTCAGGACTAGAGGGTCAGGTTAACCTGTTCTTTCTCATTAAGTTAACGTCAATGGAGATGAGGTGGTACATGGTGGCAATGAGAGTATTAGGTTTTATTAACCTGAATATGTTTAAATGAATTAAATTTAAATCAGTTTATATCACAATTAAAATTGAGTTAAGCACATTCTTTATATGCAGTTTACTATATATGCATTTAACAATTTACTGATCCAGAGATGTTTAATAGCACTGAGAATTGTATCCATCTCTTCTTTGTAACTTGTTTTCCCCTTAAGATTATATATTATGAAGTGTCAAATAATTGGTTCCCTTTTGTGAAATTATATAAATCAAAGGACTAGCAGACACTGAATAAAAACTATTGAAGTTTTTAAAGTTCTAACTGTAAGACCAAAAAGCTGGCCTCCTCTCATAGCATCACTGAAGCAGGGAGCTACTGTTGCTGAGGAATATGCGTCCTATTGCTGTGTGCGTGGAGAACAGAGAAATGGTGCAGTGCCTTCCTAGGTTTGGATGTACACCTTGCAGTATGCTTAAAGCAAGGGTTCTTTTTTTTTTTTTTTTTTTTTTTTTTTTTTTTTTTTTTTTTTTTTTTTTTTTTTGTCTTTTTGAGACAGGGTCTCACTATGCAGTTCAGGCTGGCCTCGGCTCACTTTGTAGCTCAGGCTGGTCTCGAACTCACAACAATCCTGCCTCAGCCTCCCGAGTGCTGGGATTACAGGCATGTGCCACCACGCCCGGCCCAAAGCAAGGGTTCTTAACCCAGCATTCTTAGGCTATGTGGTGGATTTCCTAATCCTGAGAAAAACCGTTATCAAGTAAATATTGATCTGGAGAGTCATCAGATGATTAACCAGGTCTTAGTGTACACAGTGTGCTGAAATATATTTACTGAATAATTTATTACCAGCAGAGAAGAATCCAGTGACCAAATGTAGGACCTGAAACTGAACCTCCGTGCTTACTTATCCATTTTGGCTTTACAGCAGGGACCTACCTACATGTTGTGAGAGTCTAGCATTTCAGTACCCGCACAGCCTAGAGAAGCAGTTATAGAATTATAAAATGTAAATTAGAGAGATCATATCTAAGAATTCTTGAGGGGCTGATTATTAGACTAAATTATATTGAAAACAAAGTGTTACCAACTCAGAAGCCCAGGAAATTAAAAAAAGCTATTAGGTCACTTTATGTACATTATAAAGCCTCTGCCAGAGGACCTTTATAAGGAAATACATCTTTATGTAGCCCCCAGAAGAGTAAATTGATTTATTGTATTAGTTTAAGATACAAGTAAAAGGTCCAAAATATCTTTTCTAGGTGGTTAATTTACGAGAAGCTGAACGGAAACAACAGTTACAGAATGAAGAAATTAAAGTGAAAGTTCTGGAAAGGGATAATATGATCTATGAGTTAGAATCTGCACTGGATCATCTGAAATTACAATGTGACCGGAGACTGACTCTCCAGCAAAAGGAGCATGAGCAGAAGATGCAGTTGCTCCTAAACCATTTCAAAGGTGACCGCTGCTCTTTATCAGGTAGTAAATTGGTAAAGAGTATCCAGGAAAGCATTTGAGCAAGTTGATCGAGGAAAAAAGAGAATAGAAATTAAAAGCCTGACAGGTATAAATAGTTTGGTTACCATGTTTTGGGTTAGTTGACTTTGATGTAAGGCTCTTTGTGCTTGAAGAACATCCCTTTTGCCTAACCCCAGTGCATGTGTACATGCTTGCATGCGCGCGCGCGCGCACACACACACACACACACACACATAACTGCTGCAACCCTGTTATTCTGTGGTTTGTCTAGTTTTTATATAGAAACATGGGATGACTTCTAGATTTCTGATGTACATTGTTCTTTTAGTACTATAGAACTATAAGACTTAAATTATTTTCCATCATATTCTTAGTGTATTTCTTGTTACACTTCTCAGTTAATTGTAACACTTTATGCACTAAGATTGTATCTTTGGTCAAAATTAGTTTAATACTAATAGGCCCACACTGTGGTCAGCAGCAGCAGCTCAGCCATCCACACTGACACAGAGAGCATGCGTTCAACAGTCAACCTCCCACTACCTGGGCAGAGGGCCAGGACACAAGCAGCTGCTGTGGCAACCAAATCACGACTGCTGTGGTTTTGGACTGCTGCAATGCAGGCTTCTTAGTCTTAATGTTCATAAATCCATAGCTGAAGAGAGATCTAGCAAAAACAACCTGAGAAAGAGAATTGAGAAATACATGAAATTTCAAGGCAAGATTCTTAAGTTACTTCTAAGCGCTTGATTAACCATCAGTTGCCCAATTACAGGATTTCTGTGGGAGGCTCCCACATAACATTCCATTCAAACATGCTCTCCTCACCAACCTTAAAGTCTCTAAGAGTGATATTTAAATAAAAATTTTGTGTCTTTTTAAAGCAACTTGGATTAACCCAAAACCTAGCACCATAGCCAAATAAGAACATTTTAAAAAATCATTTCTAATTGTATAATTTTCATAGCAAAGTTGTAACAGAATGTTAATAATTTGTCAATCTTTTAAACTGAATGAATATGTCATGCTGTGGATTGAACCCATGGTGTCAGGCATGCTAAGGTGGTGCTCAGCCAGTAAGCTACAATCTACTTTATGGGGCCTTTGATTTATTTTATTATTTTAGCAGAACTGGGGATTGAACTCAGGGCCTTGTGCTTGCTAGGGAAGCACTTATTCTATTGAGCCATTTCCCTGGCCCCAGTTAGTCTGATTTATGATGTCATTAATTTTCAGTAATGTTCAAAATATGATGATCAACTTAGCCATATAAATATTCTTAAAGTTTTGTGAAATATTTGAGCATAATAAAAAATTATAAACCAGTAGAACCATTTTATAAATATATTGATAACTGAAAATAGGTCCAGAAGTATCTATGCCTGAAGGTCAGTCTACTAAATCTTACTGTTCTAGAATAGTGTTTACATTACTAAGTATTAAGTAGAGCCTCTATGTTCTTTTGTGGCATAAAGTAGAACTTACATTAGAAAAAAAGAACTTATATTGGCTTTTTCCTTCATATTTATCTGTGGTGTTCCCCTTTGTGGTTTAATTTTGAAATCAAATTTTATTTTCTCAAGTTTTTTTTTTTGAGGGGTGGCTGTATATTTCTTGAGTCTATAAATTCTAGGCTTTCTGACTTTCCATATAACCACAGTTCCTGATATGGACTTTCAGTAAAGTATTAATAACAGTAGATGGAGGATGTTTTTGTTTTGTTTTTATTTTTATCTTTTTGAGACAGGGTTTCATTATGAAAGTTTAGGCTAGTCTAGAATTCACTTTGTGCTCATGCTGCCTTAAACTTACAATCCTCTAACCTCAGCATCCAGAGTGCTGGGATTACAGGTGTGTGCTGCCACACCCAGCAATGGATGGAGTTTCAAACATGTGGAAGTTTTGTATGAAATGCTACTTCTGCTAAAGTCTTGTTAGCAGAAACTGTAGAAAAAGTTTATGAATCATGAGCATGTAGTGGTTGGTAAGGAGTTGGGTAGAGAAAAGAGTGCAACCTTTTGAAAAATTTTAAAGGGGGCCAGGAAGATGGCTCAGTAGAGTAAGCGCTTCCTGGCAAGTGCAAGGACCTGAGTTCAATCTACCAAAAAAAAAAAAAAAAAAAAAAGAAAGAAAAAGAAAAGAAAAGTAATATTTTATAAACAAAAGAACTTAAATTTTAGCTGAAAACAAATCCATACAGACAACATATGGAGCATATATCTGACCCTTGAAAGATAGCTGGGGCTATGTTAAAGCATAATTTTAGAGCATTTATTTTTTAAATAAAATTTAAATGCAAATGTTTGCTTTGTAGAGCAAGATGGAGAAGGCATTATAGAATCTTTAAAAGCATATGAAGATAAAATCCAGCAGTTGGAAAAAGATCTTTATTTCTATAAGAAAACCAGCAGGGATCTTAAGAAGAAACTTAAAGAAGTGGCACAGGAAGCAGTTCAGTGGCAACCAGAAGTATCAGAACGGAAGGCTTTCACTCTCACCCGCAATGTGACCACTGTTTCTCTAGGATTCGGTAAGGCCATTCCTGAATAACAGTGTAGTGTGTTCCAAGTGACTAGGTATATTAGAATGAGACAGTTAACTTCTGTTTATCTTGGTAGACAAAAATTGCTTTTTATGTAAGATAGAGCCCCAAGAAAAGTAAGTAAATGTGTAATTGTAAAGGAAACAATCATTAGAAGTTCTTTTTGTGTTTTTCCAGAGGACAAAGCTTTATTCATCACAGAAAATATTTGAGTCAAATTTGAAAATTAAAGAACAGTATAGCTTCATATGAAATATTACTCCAAAAGAGTATTAACTCAAAGGTTGCTTCAAATAGTATCTTGTGTAAAATAAATGCTGGGTTAATTTTCCTTCCTGAGTGGATTGATGAATGTCTGCAATACGGTTATTGGCTGGGATGTGAACAGTGTCTACAGGGTCACTCATTTTACTTCTAGCACTAATCATATATTGCCACTGTCAAACTAAACAGTTTACTTAGCTTACTCTTATTTTTTAACAGTTGAGGGTTGCATTTCTCTTTCTTTTTTCTTTTCTTTTGGTACAGGCAATCAAGCTCATGACCTCTCACTTGCCAGGCAGGTGCTGTGTCACTGAACCTGCTGTTCTCTTTCTAAAAACATTTAAAATATATAAAATACAAAATGCTATATAAATAAAATTTCAAACTACCTAAAACTGTAAGAAATTATCATCCATTGTTCTGTATGTGTAGTCTGTGGCTTTTGCAGTCCTTAATTTATTTCATCCTTAAAATAATTTAAAGTAGCTGTTTTCCTGCTTTATAGTAAACTAAGCCATCTGATTGTCATTAAAAGAGATTTGCAGTGGAAATATTTGGTATAAGTATTTCTAAGATAAACCAGATCTTATGATCTGTGAAAATTAATAAAATACAAATCCATTGCTGAGACAAAAACTTAACTTGCATAATTATATGTAGGTTCATGGAATTAGTACATTTACAAATGAAATGATCAAATATGACAAAATACTCTGCAAATGTAAAAAAGTATCATCAAAATATGTTGCTATATGTAAAATATACCCTTTTAGCTAATTAGAGAGGAATCAATATTTTTTTATTCTTTTTTTTGTAGCCAGCTCAGCCGGCCCCTTGGGGCAGGGCTGGCACAGCATGTGGTGCTGGGAATCAAACCCTGGTCCCTGTGCTTGCCTAAGCAGGTGCTTTAACAAACTGAGCTATCTTGCCAGCCCAGTATTTTTAAAATAACATAGTCTACATTTTATCAAAGAATTAGCCTTCCTTTGGAGAATATTCTAATAATTTATAAATTGTGAAAAGTTGACCTAATTTGTACCTTTCAAGAAAACTAAAGATGAACTTACAAGAGCTCAGTGAGAAAGCTTTATTCACACACAGTGATGAGCCTAGCCACCGGGGATCCTGAGGCAGGAGGACTGCAGATTCAAGGCCAGCCTGGCAATTTAGCCAAGACTCAGTGTTAAAATTTTGAAAAGAAGCAGGCATGTAGCTCCTTGGTGGAGCTCTTGTCTAGCACGTGCAAGGGCGTGGGTTCCTTTGCCAGTGCTAAAAGAATATACTTATATGCAATGTAAAGATATATGCTAACAGGGGCGGGGCGGGGCCTGCCATGCCAGGAGGCCCCACCCCCAGGGCAAGCTGAGATGGCAATTAAGCACACACCTATAATCCCAGCTCTTGGGAGGCTGTAAACAGGTGGATCACTATGAGTCTGATCTAGTAGTGAGACCCTAAAAACCCTGTAGACCCTTCCCTAAAATACAAAAAAAAAAAAAAAAAAAAAAAAATGCTGGGCATGGTGGTACATGCCTGTAAATCCAACACTTTGGGAGGCTGAGGCAGGATGATTAGAGGCCAGCTTAGGTTACTTAGTGAGTTCATGGTCAGCCTGGACTACATAGCAAGACCCTGTCTCAAAGAACAAACATACAAGTAAAAACCCCCAAATTTGAAAAGTAAACAAGTATTAAATAAGAAACAGAACAATCAATGTATTACCATTCTTGTATTTGTTTAAAAACACACTTTCAGGCTAGAGGACTATCTCAGGGGTAGAGTGCATGCTTGTGTGCAAAGCCCTAGAGATTCAATCCCAGCCACAGACAAAAAAAGAGACAACAACAAAAAACCCAATCAGTGGCCGGGTGTGGTGGCACATGCCTGTAATCTCAGCATTCCAGGCTGAGGCAGGAGGATTGTTGTGAGTTCGAGACCAGCCTGAGCTACAAAGTGAGCTTAAGGCCAGCCTGAACTGCATAGTGAGACCCTGTCTCAAAAAGACAAAAAAAAAAACAAAAAAAAACCGACTCAGGAGTCGAGGCATGGTGCCGCATGCCCGTAATCCCAGCACTAGGGAGGCGAAAACAGGAGGATCGCTACTAGTCCAAGCTACATAGTGAGACCCTGCACAAAAAAAAAAAAAAAGAAAAAAACCTCATTTTCAAAGTTACCTAAAATTAGATAGCAAATCTATAAATGGCCCATGTGTATATTACTGGATCTACTAGACATTTCTTTTAGGTAGTGCAGTATCATAGTACAAAAATCTGAGAAAACTTGTGTTCTCAGCTTGCTCTTCAAGAGACAGCTGGCACATGAGGATAAAAAGTGTAGTTCTGATAATACTATTGAAGATTTTATTTCAGCTGATTTGTTACACCACCTAGAAACACTTAAAGTACTCTTTTGCTATAAAAGTATATGTTTATACTTTTAAACAAGGTTATGAGTTGGGGAGATAGCTCCATGGCATAAGTGCCTGCGTGGCAAATGCAAGGTCCTGAGTTTTATGCCCCTTACAAAAGAAAAAAAAAAAAGGTTTTTAAAAAAAATATTTTAATTAGTATTACAGGGGGCCTGCTGGTTAGCTCAGTTGTTTAAGTGCCTGCTCATGCAAATGCAGTCAGGCACAGGATACTGTGGTTCGATCCCCAGCTCCACATGCCTTACCAGACCTGCTTAAGGCAGCCTGAGCCAGCCAAAAAAGAAAAAAAATCCTTTATTAATATTACAGAAAAATTTGAAAATATACAAAAAATAAATCACCCATAAGCATATTTTTAACATGATTCTTTTTATAGTTTCATGTTTTAAAAATTATACTTGCAGTCATATTTGGAATATATCTTACACTATATCCTAAAAATGCTCTATCCTCTATACTATATCCTCTTAAAATGCTACCTTAGGCCAAGAGTGATGGCACTTGCCTGTAATCCCAGCACACAGGAGGATGAATGTGGAAGATCACCCAGAGTTTGAGCCCAGCCAGCCTGGATACTGAGACCCTGTCTCAAATAAATAAATAATGGATGAGTAAGCAAGCAAGCTACTTTAATATCAGTAAAACTTACTTGAATTCTAAAATAATTTAAATATATCAAATTGTGAGTTCCCTAATGTATCCTAGCTAATGTAAAACTGCCTAGGTATTTAGTTTGTTAGGATTTCTGTACACCTGTACATATACTTTCAAGATGTGGTCTCACCATATCACCCCAGACAGCCAGCTCAGTGATTCTTTGGCCTTAGTCTTTGTGGTAGCTGGGGCCACAGGCACACATGATCGTGCCCAGATTTTAGTTCACTGGGTTGTGGGTTTTTGTTTGTTTACCTGTTAATTTTTTTTTTGAGACCAGGCTCACAATGTAGTTCAGGCTGGCCATGAACTCACTGTGTAACCCAGGCTGACCTTGAACTTGTGGCAATCCTCTTACCTCAACCTCCCAAATGCTGGGATTATAGGTGGGTACTGTCATACCCAGCAGTTCTTTGGGTTTTAATAGTCTTCTTGTTGTCTGCCTATAAGACTTGTATTTATCTTCTCTATTCTTGGCATGTTAAAATAGCAGAAAAGGGCTGGGGAAGTAGGTTGGTAGGTCTAAGCACCTTCCTGGCAAGCTTAAGGTCCCAAGTTTGGTCCCTGGGACAGGGGGTGGTAGCACACACCTATAATCCCAGCACTGGGGAGGCTGAGACAGGAGGAGCACTACGAGTCTGGGCTGCATAGTAAGACTCTATACCAAATAAATAAATTAAAAATTAAAAAATATAAAATAGAAGAAAAAAATAATCTTTTAATTATAATATCTTGGTCCTTCAGTAGTTATACCTCTGTTTTAGGGTATCTGTTTTCTATTATGTTTCTATTATGTTTTATAAGGATAAAATCAGTTTATAAGGACATGCAGTTACTTTGCTTCACTGTTTAAAACTTTTATCAATTTATATCATTGCCTTAGACCACGAGGTTACTAGAGTCAGATCTGGGTTTCTGGGTTGGAACCCTGGATCAGATACTGGACCTCATGTATGCTAGGCAAATAAATGCTCTACCCTTGAGCTACACCCCCAGCTCTAAAATCTTAACTTCTTTTGCTAGGTGTGTGACTTTGGTAAATTAATCATTCCCTAGTGTGCTACCTAAATTGTAAAACTGGGGAAGAAGGAAACTTGTATAATGAAGACTCCAGGTGGGCTTGGGTGAGTCTCAGAAATGAGGCAATGTCTGTTCTTCCACATATGATCTTTAAAAATCAGATGCCAGGTTCTGGAACCAGACACTGTGACCTTGGGCCAGCAGGATTTTTAAAGCTTCCTGCTGATTTTAATGTGCAGCAGCAGGCACTTAAGCTGCTGAGCTATTTTCCTGGCCCTAGTGTTTTGTTTTTAAAGAATTATCGGCTATGTCTTAAAAGTCAAAGTGGGCAGTAGGGCCTGCAAAGTCATCTAAATGGGTAGTGGCATCTCTGCATCAGTTGCTGTTGCTATGCAGAAATGTAGCTTGAAATCTGTATTTTTATGTTAAACTTTTTTAAAAATTTTATTTTATTTTATTGAAGAACAAATAGCAATGAGACAGCTTCAAATCAAATTAGCAGGACAGATTCAATAATTATGTGAAACTTCCTAAGTTTTAATTTGTGAGTCATGTATGATTGACATTAGAAGCCAACTAAAACATGACTGAGCCAGATTTCACTTAGGGACTACCTATTTGTACTTTGTCTTCATAGGATTAAAAGTGAAATAGGAATGTATTAATGTATATTAAAGTTGGCATTTTTAAATTAATTTAAATCTCATAGTAACTACATGGATTTCTATTAAGTTGGGTTTAATCTTTGATAGTAGATAATTTAAGAACATCCAAGCTTTTGATGTCTTTGTTCACTCAATCACTCATTCAAGTAGGGTCTCCCTCACTGAAGGGTATGCTTCAGTTGATGGTAGAAAAAACCCCAGAGTATGGCACACACCCCCAAGTACTTTTGATAGCAGAAACCTGCTGTCTTGTTGAGAGACCAAGGGCCACATTTTCATATATATCATGCTGTACCCGAAGTATACCTGGAAATAATGGGGTGGAGACAGTGTTCTCCAGACCTAGCTTTAGTAGGTCAGTATTTGGAGTTCACTAGCAACAGCAGAGGGCAGACCTAGAAAGGGACCAGAGATATCCATAGTATTCCTGGGATTCTAGAAAGTGCTAAACAAAATCCCAAGTACCAAAATCTCAACTTTGTTCCATGAATTAAAATTCAGAGTTATTCACATACAAGGTGCCTGCAAGTGAAATAATTCGTATTTACAAATCTGTTTAACAAAATATTTGGAAAGTATGTATACTGGGTAGTAGTAATGTAATTATATTCAGATATTATGCTTTGAGAAAATAATGTCTTAAGTTTTTAGTTTTGGAATTATTTTTAGATCGCGATGCTGCTGATGGACTCCTGAACCCCGAAGAGGCACATGTGTTTTCAGAGGAATTACAGTGGGTATCCAGAACGGAGAGTATGAAGTTAAGTGGGAGAGAAAGAGAAGTAGATGCTTCTTCAAGCAACTTAGGGACACAACCAAATGCTCCGAAGTGTTGGGAAGATGTCTCAGACTTACCACCAGTTTGTAGCTCTTTACCCCCCTCCAGTGGACAGATGTTAAGCAATGAAGAGAAAACAGATATAGGTGAAAATCAGCTTGTAAAATCTCACAGTCGACCAGCATACCCAATCCAGCCAATGGGAAACGTGGGCCAGCTCCATGGCACTACACCTGTGAAACTGTGCCGCAAAGAACTGCGTCAGATTTCTGCCTCAGAGCTATCGCTGCGACGTTCAAGTCTTGGAGTTGGGGTTGGATCAGTGACTGCCGACTCCATTCAAGTATCTAGGAAACCTAGTAACTTGAAAACATAGATGATTAATTGAACTTTAAATGTAGCAGTTTGTATGAAAATATTCCATTTTCTAACTTGTTAAAAACTTAAGGCTCACCAGCTCTTCCATATCGATAAAGAAGGAAACAAATGATCTTTTTATATACTGTGTAAGATGTATAGATCTTCTGTAGTATATTTTATGAATTTTAGTTTACATTTCCATAATAATCAAATCTATTTTTTCCAGTACTGATAACATTTAAATATTTTCACTTATAAATATGTGTAACATATTTTAGGCATGTTTGTTTTTGCTTATTTTTCAGGCATATTTGAAATATCCTTCAAATGTGTATTACAGTATAATATAAACATAAAATGTTATAATACATTAAGTATATTATTATTTTAAATACTAACATACTGCTTTTTTTTTTTTTAAGATCCAGCTAAATATTACTTAAGTGAGAGAGAGAATCACACACCACATATTTTACACACCACATATTTCAGCATAGCTGCAGTTTTGTGTGCCAAAATGAAGTCTGTAGATTAAGACATCCACTCTGCAGGTTCATTATCTCAGACTGATTTTGCAGTTCTAGGTCCAAAGGAGTTGGGTGGTCAATTTTTACTCTGGTCTCTGATCTTTTTCTAGAATAAAAAAAATTATAATGTTATATTACTAGTTTGCTAATAGAAAAGAATGTAAGTTTTCATCTTTCCTCTACCCCATACCTTCAACATGTCTCATTATGATACCAAAATTGGGAAGAGGTGGACACAGTTCCATGGAACAGGGATAGAATAATACTAAAGCATTCCACCATTCCCAGGAAACGTACACTGGTTGTGACATACCTTGTCACATGGGAGATGCGGTAAAAGCTGATGTCTGGCCAGAGGAACATTAGCTAGTAACCCAATATGCTTCAATTTGAAATTCTCTTCCAGGGCTAAGGATGTGGCTCTTACGTAGCATGCACAAGACCCTGGGTTTGATCCCTAGCACTGAAAAACAAAAACAAAAACAAAAAAAAAACCCAAAACAAAGAAAAACTTGTAAGATGAAATTCTCTATGATCTGCTTCCTCTGATTTTTTATACAGGTAGGTAAAACTGCAGTGGGGCTGCAAATAGATTAGTGAAATTTTTCCTAAAATTTGGCTAAATTCTTACTACGTAATGTTCAGAATTGAGAGCTGAATAATGTTCCCATAAATTCTTTTTCACTATATTTTTATGTTACAGGCAATATTTCATCATAACAATCTAATAAGTTATTTTGTTACTTTCATTTTCCAATTTTCTTTAAACAAGACGAGTTTCTCAGAATAACTGGGTGGGTGCAGCAACACCACCACCTTGCCTCTTACGGATGCTTGTCTCAGGAAAGGCCCGCACTTCTTGCTGCATCATTCCTCATCCGGTGGTGCTGTGGACCTTCTTTGGTACTTTCCTCTGCTGTTGTTGACTATCCCTCTCGAGACCCAAACTGTCACCTGTGCTGCCACACACACCTTAAGGGTTGTTCCTTTTTCTAGTTGCCAGCACCTAGGGACTGGTATTCCTTGTCCTGTTGCTAAAAATCAGTTCTTAGAGGAAAAGTGAAACATTTCAGAATAGTAAATGGCTTATTTTATAAGTATTGTACTAAAATTCTTATTTTTATTATTATTATTTCTTTTTGTGGTACCGGGGATTGAACTCAGTAAAATTTTAAAATTTATTTAATATTATAGTTTAGGGTTAGGGAGATAGCTCAACAGTCTAAGCACCTGCCTGGTAAGCACAGGGACCTGGGTTCAATCCCCAGTACCACATGCAGTGCTGGCCCTACCCCCAGGCATGCTGAGCTAGCCACCAAGACCATGTGTGGTGGCACATGCCCAGTGCTGGGGAGGCTGAAACAAGAGGATCACTGTGAGTCCCAACTGCGTAGTGAGACCCTGTACCAAATACATAATAAAATATCAAAATTATAGTTAAATAGATTTCTATGGAATAAACCTGGGAACTGAACAATTTATAACACTGGCCTAGTGAGGCAAAAGCCCAGTGTCTTCAACAAAACAGCAATTATCTATTTATTAGTGAAATATATATTTATTGATGAAGAGCCTGTCTTGCTTACATTTCAACTGTTGCTAAGACAAAATACCTGACACCCAAAGTTAAAGGAGCAACGGCTTACTTGGTTCACAGATTGTAGAGGTTTCAGTTCATCCTCGGCTGGCTCCAGGGGAGGGTGGCATGGTGAGGGGCATCGGGAGAGAAACAGTCACGCTGAGCGGAAGGCAGGAGGGCAGCTGAGTGGCAGCAAGTGACAACCCTTGGTTTCCCCTTTATCCCACCTAGGATACTTGCTTTTTGGGCAGTGCCACCCACACCCAGGCTGTCCTTCCCATTATCCACACCCAACTGCACCACATCCCTTAGTGGATAAATTCAGTAACATGCATCCTTAATCCTAGCATCATGTACCCTAGATCCTGCCACCTCTGACCCACCTATGATGAAATGGGACTTTGGGAGGCATTTAGACACAAGCCATAATACATCCTGATCACAAATTCCCTGTAAGACTAATGTGCTATGCCTTAATTATAAATAATTCGTATAAGAATGCATTCTAATACCAGAATCCTGCTTGCCCAAAAAACTAATATATATTTGTTTTAAATGTGGAAATAGAGGGGCCTGGCATGGTGGCGCATGCCTGTAATCCCAGCACTCGGGAGGCTGAAGCAGGAGGATTGTTGTGAGTTCGAGACCAGCCTGAGCTACAAAGTGAGCCTAAGGCCAGCCTGAACTGCATAGTGAGACCCTGTCTCAAAAAGACAAAAAAAAAAAAAAAAAAATGTGGAAATACAAATAATTTTCTTACTAATAAAGCAACAAAAATTATATCAAACTAACAGTGACTTGATAATGCAAATCTGCATTGACTGCTAAGGAGCAAGTCTAATTTTTCCCCCTGCTTTTGGTTAAATGTATATTCCTTATGTGCTACAATAGATTTCATGCATACATTCAATACACACATGAAGAATATCTCCTGGTACAGTGATACTCATCTGTAATTCCAGCTACTCAGGAGGCTGAAGCAGGAGAATTACCACTGAGGAGCCAGCCTAGGCAACTTAGCAAGACTCTGGCTCAAAATGAAAATAAAAAGGGCCTGGGATACAGCTCAGTGGTAGAGAGTCCCTGGATTTTATCCCCAGTATTGCAACAATGAACAAATAAGAATATCCTCAAAAATATATTCTAGAAGTGAACTAATTGTCATTTTAGTTTAGTCAGTACCCTAGGAAATAGCTAACACTTCCCATGGGCAAATAAAATTATATTTAAAATATACTAATAATAGTTCTTACTTTTTTATAGCTTTTAGTTTAAACATTTTGCCATTGTGTTTGACTTTTTTGCATATATACAAAATGTGGCTTTTTGCCAGATTTTTTTTTTTTTTGGCAGAACCAGGGATTGAACTCAGACCCTTCACTTCCCAGGAAAGTGCTTATTCTACTGAGCCATATCCCCAGCCAAAATGTGGCTTTTTGATCACTATGGGTTTTTCTACCTGTAATACTATATGGAGCGGGGCGTGGTGGCGCAGGCCTGTAATCCCAGCACTCGGGAGGCTGAGGCAGGAGGATTGTTGTGAGTTCGAGACCAGCCTGAGCTACAAAGTGAGCCTAAGGCCAGCCTGAACTGCATAGTGAGACCCTGTCTCAAAAAGACAAAAAAAAAAAAAAAAAAAAAAAAAATGCTATATGGAAGGCAAATTCTCCAGCTCTGTAAAATAGTATTTTTCTCCCCTAATTCCAACATGCTTATAGATAACAGAGTTGGGACGCTTTTTGTGGTGCTGGGGATTGAACCCAGCCTTGTCATCCAGGTAAGCACACTGTGCTAAGCTGCATCCCTTGTCTAAGAGGTCTTGTTTTTAAATAAGTCATTTCCTCAACCACTACCAACTGCCTTTAGTTACTTTTTACTCGTTGCTGGGACAAATACCCGACACTCAAAATGAAGGAAGGAAAGGTTTATTTAGCTCACAGTTACTGGAGGGTTTGGTCCATATTCTGCTGGCTCCAAGGCAAGTAACAGCAGTTCATGGAGATTGGAGCTCCTCCAAAGTGGCGGCTGCAAAGGTCAAGCTCCTCTGATGACCCCAGGCCTGGGGAGGCAGGAAACTGGGCAGGGTCAAAGGAAGCCTGTCTCAATTCCTGGGCCCTGCCCACCTCCAGGGAAGGGCCCCCACACTGAGAACTGCCAGAGCTGATCCGGCTAGCACACCAACAGATTAGAGGTACGTGCCTAGTTGGTTTTCATTCTCCACCATGATCCAGGATGCATATAGACAACTGGTGGCACAGGGAGGGAACAGAAAGGTTTATCTGAAAGCATCGTGTAGGCCACCAAATACTTTTCAAAAATGTTTGGAGAAATACATTTTATTTCTTTGACCAAAGTATTACATACAGCTAAATTAGGAAAAATATTGTAGGCTAGGCCCTCAAAGGAAGACAGTACAGAGGTGAGAACACATTAAAATTGTGGCAGGAGGAACATCTATTGGAAGCCTGGACTTAAGATAAAATGACCAGGCCTACACCACCCCAGGGCATAAGATAATTGGTATCACCCTTTCCAATCAAGTCTAGACAGACAATGGTCACCCAGGTGGGTGATCAGGAACCCATCCCTTCCTGAAAAGGTCATTGTTCTCTGTATGCTTGCTATGTGACTTTCCCATTGGATCTATACTTAAAAGTTATTGGTTGATCATAGTTTTGACTCACGTACTCCCTTGATAGTTTTGCTCTATAAAACTTCCTTTGAGAAGTGGACATGTTGGCAGTTGGTACCTTTAGGTCCCCTGCTGTCTCTCAGAAGCTTTCTTTTTTTTTTTTGCCTTTTTGAGACAGGGTCTCACTATGCAGTTCAGGCTGGCCTTAAGCTCACTTTGTAGCTCAGGCTGGTCTCGAACTCACAATAATCCTCCTGCCTCAGCCTCCCGAGTGCTGGGATTACAGGCCTGCGCCACCACGCCCGGCTTCAGAAGCTTTCTGTCTGTATAAAGTTTTTCTTAATCTCCATTGTTCCTTAAGCTTTGTTCTTTGTTTTTGGGGAATATGAATTTGGCATATCTGACATTTAGCAAGTTGAGAATTACATTTATTTCCCTATATCAAAAGGACTGAAACAATTGCAATCTCTGGCTCTCTTTAAACCCTAAAGAAACTCTTAGTTGCTGTATTTGCCATTTAGAAATATACATCCGAGTTTTTATACTCATTACTTTTCCTATGATTATTATTTTGGATTATTTGAAAAGCTCCCCCAGCAGAATTTAAATGGCAATTGTGAATCCATTCAATAAAGGATTACCAGAAAGTGGGCCAGAGATGTACCTCGCTAGCATAGCATTTGCTTGGCAAACATGAGTCATGAGTTTGATTCCTGATACCAAGACACACACACACACACACACACAATCTTACTAGACTCTTTCCCATCTTGCAAGATGGTGGGCAAAAAACTGAGAAGCCAGACACTAAAGAGAAGAAACCCAAAGCCAAGAAGGCTGCTACCAATGGTACTGGTAAAAAGGGTAAGGTGAAGGCAAGAAGTCCAAGAAGGGGCAGCCCCACTGAAGCCCAAATCCTGTCCTGGTTAGAGGAATTGTTAGATACTCCTGATCTGCTATGTATTCCAGAAAGGCTTTGTACAAGAGAAAGTACATAGCTGCTAAATTGAAGGTGGAAAAGAAAAAGGAAAAAGTTCTTGCTGTGGTCACAAAACCTATCAGTGGGGACAAGAATGGAGATAGGTAGTTAAGCTTTGAAAAATGCCTAGATACTACCCTACTGAAGAAGTGCCTGAAAGCTCTTGAGCAAGAAACCCTTCAGTCAGTGTGTGAGAAAACTTCAAGCTAGCATCACTCCCGGCACCATCTTGATCATCCTCACTGGGCATCACAGTGGCAAGAGAGTGGTCTTTCTGAAGCAGTTGGCCAGGGGCTTGCTTCTTGTGACTGGACCTCTTAGCCTTAATTGTGTTCTACCAAGAACATGCCAGAAATTTGTCATTGCCACCTCTACAAAAATTTCACTATCAGCAAAGTGAAAATCCCAAAACTGATGCTTGCTTCAAGAAGAAGCTGTGGAAACCCAGACACCAAGAGGGTGAGATCTTTGACACCGAGAAAGAGAGATACCAGATTTCAGAGCAGCGCAAAGTGGATCAGAAAACAGTAGACTCACAGATTTCAGCAAAAATCAAAGCTGTTCTTCGGCTCTTGGGCTACCTGCAATCCTTTTTTGCTCTGACAAATGGAACTTATCCTCATAAATTAGTGTTCTAAATTTCTTACTAATAACTTAATAACTGAACATTAAAAAAAAAACTGTTACTGGAATTATGAGAAGCAGTGGCTTTGGAAAAATTCCAGGAGACTGACAAAACAGTTAAGACTAAGTGATTTTCCCATTGAACCATGAATTGAATATCAAAACAAATATTTGACCATAGAAAAATCATCAGGATTCATTTTCATAAAATTCCATTTTGCTTCATGTTATTCTCTGCTAAAATCTTGCTAAATTTTTCTCCTGAGAAATGTGTAGATAAAAAATTCAAATTCATAATTACAAATCAGCAGATATGGGTCTGCACTGGGAGGCTGAATTAGTATTAATTTTTGGGTGTGGCCTACAAGTGGTATTTCACTATTCTGCCCCATAGGAATGAGGAATTAGTTTAGTTTGACTTATAACTTTGGTAATTTATAAGCATTATATGTAAAGGTTTTATTTTCTGGTATGATTATGTTCTGTAGATAGGAAAAGTGAAAACAGGACAAAGTATTTTATATTGAGGGCACATCTCTCTTTGAAACTGCCACTTCCCAAGGGGCTGGGTGCATCTGGTCTGTTCTATCCCACCCTGCGCAGAGCCCATCTCTTGGCAGACACATCCATGGCTGCCACCAGGATGTCACCAGCAGTAGCAATCAGATTGAAAGGTTCAAATCTCATTAAAAGTATTTTAGATAATATATATTGCAAATTAGTAATTATCAAGAGTACATGACATTTTCTAAACCACCAGATAGTTTTTTGGTTTCTTTTTTTTGTACCAAGAATCAAACCTGGGATCTTACACTTTCCAGGGAGATGCTGTGCCACTAAGCTATGTCACCCAGCCCTCAGAGAGCATTTTCTTTGTAAGAAAAACTACTTATAAATCTCTCCTTTTCACTTAAAAGCAAAATGTTTTCCAATTCCAATTTATTAATAAATTGACAGGGAAACCACTAGTATAAATTATAATGAGGCAAGTAGTCTCTTCATTTATCAATAAACACATGAAATCACTTTAACAAATGAAGCATCATAGCTAAAGCTGTGGATTTAGCTACAGAATTGGCCCTCAAAGTGGGATTTCACTATTCTCATTTTACTCGTGCATGTTATCAACAACAGAAATGATAGTGTTCTCTGGGAAGTTGCATGTATATTCTGCTCTTGGGAATATTTTTATTGTTGCTTTGGTACCACACATTGAACTTAGGACCTTGCATTTGCCAGGCAGACACTGTGCCAGTGACCTATATCTCTAGCCCTTCAAAATATTTTAAAACTTGTGCCGGGCGTGGTGGCGCACGCCTGTAATCCCAGCACTCGGGAGGCTGAGGCAGGAGGATTGTTGTGAGTTTGAGACCAGCCTGAGCTACAAAATGAGCTTAAGGACAGCCTGAACTGCATAGTGAGACCCTGTCTCAAAAAGACAAAAAAAAAAAAATTTAAAACTTGCTTAATCTACTTTTATAGTATAAACTTGCTTTGACTATGAAAATATTTTAATGTGTTATTATTGAGTTTTTTTGGCCACAAGTTTTTAGCTATTACTTCTTTAGTTATATTTGTAAATTACTGAAATGTAGCTTAAAAATGAATTTTTTAAAAACTGAACAATGTTTCCATCTGATAAAATTCTACCACCATTGCTCTCCCCACTCCCCAGCAAGAAAATGGTAGAAGAAAAAGTTAATTCTTGGCATACATATAGGAATATGGTCAGATTAACAGCATAGTCAAGTTTTAATTTAGCTTTTGCCACTCTTAGCTACTGTATGCAAGAAGTATATTAGAATTAAAGTTGACATTACCATGTGACTTCTTCATACATACTCAGAAGAGAGCTCACTCTCCTTAATTTGCAAATGTCTGCCAATATCAAGAACTACTGCATTTTGAGCTGGGATGGATAGCACATGTCTCTCAATCCCAGCAATCTGGGACGCTGAGACAGAGGATCACAAGTTCAAGTCCAGCCTGGACAACTTAGTACTATAGGAGACCCTGTCTTGAACTGAGAAAGAAAAAAGGCTCAGGATTTAGCTCAGAGTCTAGGTTCTGGGTTGAAGGTCCTGTACCACAAAAATAACTGTCTTTGTCCACAAAGACCAAAGCGTTAGACCCTGAGCATCCAACTAATGGAAGAGAAGGTCAGGACTTCCAGGCTAATAGAACCTACAATCTGGAGTATTCTACTGGATTGTGAACAAATCAATAAGAAAGGAAGAATGCTTATATGTATTCTGGAAGAGTTGGAGCACTACTGAAGTTCTCTCAACAAGAACAGCAGAACACTGAGTATCTTATCTGCACACAGCGGCAAGTGTTGAAAGCCCCAGCTACTTGAGAGATTGAGGAGGGAGGGTCACTTGAGCACAGGAGTTTGAGATAAACATGGGCATCATAGATGCTACCCCTCCCCCCAAAAAATGAGGAGGGAAGAGAGAAAAAGTGTAAACTACAAGTGATTTGGTTGCCAGTTACTTATTTTCTTGGGGCAAAGAATCACGAAATGGCATTTATAGACAAATGGAAATTTTCTACATATACAGGCATTTTCCTGCTTTATATTTTCTATAGCCCTTTTATTTTTGTGAATAGACTGAGAACTATCTTATCACTCGAATTTACATTCTAGTGATACATGCTATTGTTTTCATAAACAGCACAGTATAAGAAGAGAATATTAATGGTGGGCCATGAAAATAGCTCAGCAGTCTAAGCGCCTACCTGGAAAGCACAAGGACCTGGGTTTGATCCCTGGTATCACATACTGTGTTGGCCCCACTGAAACCGGGCATGGTCCCAACTTCCCCTTGCCTCAGTTTTTGCAAGAGCTAATCTAATTTCTGTCTCTGTGGAGTTGCCTAGTCTTGCTCTTTCATATAAATGATGCCATACATTTGTGTCTGGCTTATTCCCTCAGCAAAATATTTTCAGAGTTCATCCTTATAGCAGTATTCATCCATTAAAAAAGAACAAACAATTTTGTTCTTTTTTAATGGATGAATGACATTTCATTGCATAGATGTGTCACACTTTGAGAGTTGATGGAATCTGGATTATTTCCACTTTTTGGCTATTGTGAATAAACAAGATGTACAATGCTTATGTACACGTATGTACAAGTTTTCATATCAGCATGTTTTCAGTTCTTAATTATACATCTAGAAGCAGAATTGCTAGGTTACATAGTAGTTCTATGCAACTTTTGGAGGTATTACCAAACCTTACCACAGCAGCTGCACCAATTTCATTTCCAATAGCAGACCAGCTTTTCCACATCCTTGCCAACACCTGTTATTATCTTTTTAAAATTATGGCTATCTTAGAACATCTCATTGTAGTTTTAAGTTATATTCTTATAATAATTAGTGATATTGTTTCATGTGTTTATGGGCCATTTGTATAGTTTTTGAAAAATGCCTTTTCAAATTCTTTGGCCCCTAATCCTCCGAGAGAGAGAGAGAGAGAGAGAGAGAGAGAGAGAGAGAGAGAGAGAGAGAGAGTGTGATTTATTTATTTATTTATTTGTGTGCAGGACCTTGCACTTGCCAGGCAGGTGCTTATGCTGCTGAGCTATCTGCCTGGCCCTGTGTGTATGCTTTAACAGAGAATTCATAGTTTTGGGAATGCAGTCAACTGCTCTACCTTTTAAAATTTTTATACTCAGACCAAATTTCACTAAATTGTCCGGGTTGGCCTCAAACTTGAAATCCTCTTGCCTCAGCTTCTTGAGTAGTTGGGATTACATGCATGTAATACCATGCCTATTGTCCACTTTAAATTAAATAATTTGTCTTTTCATTATTAGTTACAAGACTTGTTTGTATATCCTAAATAGAAATCTGTTGTCAGATGTATAATTTGTAATTATTTTATCCCTTTCTTTGGGTTTTTTCAATGATATTGTTTGCATTATTAAAGATTTTCCTCTTGTTGCAGTCCAATTAAGTATTTTTCCTTAGTTGCTTTTGCTTTAGTTTTCCTACCTAATAAATTGTCTAATCTAAGATCATGCTGATATTTATACCAACATATTCTTCTAAATGTTTTATACTATTTTAAAGCATTAATTTTATTGGTACACTTGAAATGCATGATCACAATCGTCATGGGAAATTTGTACCTAATGTATCTTGTCTTTTTCTCCATTTCCTTCTTAATCCTTCTTTCACTTTTTTTTTTTTCATATATTCAGTTGTTACAGGGTTTTACTATGAAGCTTGGACTCATAGTGGTCCTCCTGTTTTCAGCCTCCCCAGCCTGGGATTTCAGGTGTGCACCACCATGCTCAGACTCTGTGGCAGGCTCAGCCCACCCTGGGGGTGGGGCTGGCACAGTATGTGGTGCTGGGGATTGAACCGCAGCCCCTGTGCTTGCCTGAACTTGCCTCAGTATGCACTTTAGTCCACTGACCTATCTCGCTGGCTCAGCATTCACTCTTTGTAAAATTTTATTGCTATTGTTTTCCTTCCATTCCTTTTTATTTTTTATTTATAGTTCCTCCTTTCCTGTGGCCCCTCCCTAGTTCTCCTTGTGTGAACATTTTCTTCTTTTCAATATCTATCATCCATTTTGGTCCCTATTTATCCTTTGACTTTTTCACTCAAGAGACTGTGATATTTAAACATTTAAACGTGTGTCTGATTTATTTCACTTAAGATTATGTTCTCAAGGTACATCCATTTATCTAAAAATGTTTCAAGTTTATCTTTCTTTTTTTATGTATTTCATACAGGGTCTCATCCCTGGTCCCTGAGTCTAGGCAGGCGCTTTAATCTGCTGAGCTATCTGGCTGGCCCAAGTTTCTGTTTCTTTATTAACAGTGTAGTACTCTGTTGTATATAAAAACCACATTCTCTTTATCCATTTGTCTACTGATGAGGAACATCTGGTCTATTTCTAAGATTTAGCTATTACAAATTATGATGCTATAAACATGGGTATATATTGCTGTCATATAATGTCTATTTTATTGGAGAAAGTCCAGTGTGCAACTAAGAAAAGTGTATATTCTCTTGCTGTAGGGTGGAACACTCTGTAAACATCTATTAAGTCCATTTGTTCAAAGGTTTTGTTCACCTGTTGTATTTCTTTGTTGACTTACTGTTTAGTTGATGTATTTGTGGCAGTTGGGGTATTGAAGTCCCCATTACAATTATATTAGTGTTTATCTGATTATTTATATCAATGAATGTTTGCTTTATACAGTTGGGTACACTATTATTTGCCAGATAAGTAGATGATTATCTCTTTCTCTTAGATTGTTCCCTTAAGAAGTATGTAGTTAACTTCTTGGTCTCTTCTAATCAGTTTTGGCCTCAAATCCTCTTTGTCTGTAAATAGAATACATACCGTTTTTTCCCCCCAAGTTTCTGCTGCATGGGGTATAGTTTTCCTTCCTTTCACTTTGTCTAATAATTTATTTTTGAGTTAAATGTGTTTTTTATGCAGCATATCTTTGTACCTTGTCTCAATGCATTCTGCCAATCTGTTTCTAAGACTGGTGAGTTGAGACCATTCACATTTGATGGTTAAAACTGCTATGTATTAACATATTCTTGTATTATTATTATTTCATTGTTGGTTCTCTTCTTTTCCTTTGCATTTAATTGCTTGTTTTGTCTGGTGGATTTATTCTACTGGGATTCATGGAATGGTTGTCCTTGTGTTTTTCTAGAATATCCGTCAGAACTTTTTACAGTGCTTGTTTGATAGTTATGAATTTGTGAATTTGGCATTTGGTTTGGTGTTCACTATCATGGAAATATTTATCCATCAAATATGAAAATGAAAGACTTTTTAGAAATAGCAAGGAACCACAAAAAAGCAATCCAATAGCTTCTAGATGCTTATAAAGAATAGTAACATAAGAACAGGCTTTTTAATATATCCTTTCTACTATTTTGTATTTTTTCTTTGATTTTGATTAACCTTATGCTATTATTCTAAAAAGTCTTTCATTTGATGATTACTAAGCACAGACCTGTAGCATCCCCTGCTATACTCTACTGGCTTCTCTCTGAACGCCTTTTGAATTACCCGTCTTCTCTGTGTCTCTAGATTTGATCCTCTTCTCTCATGCTGGGAGCCAGGAGCTGAGCACAAAGTGCAGTTTGCCATCTCTTTTTTCTGAGTTGTCAGCTGTCTCTCCACTTCATCTGTGGGCACCAATTTTCCATTCAGATCCTTTCCAGTCCTGGATATACACCTCCCCCTTTATTTCTTCCCAAGTTGCTATTTTTCCAAGGCCTGGATTTCAAATCTTGGAGTGGTTGATTTGTTACTCTTTATTGCTTTGCCATCTTCCCAGAAGTCCCTATTGGCCCTCTTGACTTTTCTGTATAGTGAGAAGTAGTGGCCCAAAAATATCTTCTTCTTCTCCTCCTCTTCATGGTACTGGCTTTTGAACCTAGGGTCTTCCCACTGAGCTTTATCTGTAGCTGTTTTGAATTTTTTTTAAATTTTGAGACGGTGCCTTCCTAAGTTGCTAAATTGCTAAGGCTGGGCTTGACATGCTATCTTCCCACCTGAGCCTCCCAGAGTGTCGGGATTATATGTGTGCCACCACAACCAGTCCCAACTTTTTCTCCTTGTTTTCAGCTCAACTTTTGACTCTGGTTTTACCCATTGTACTTCTACTGATTCTTCCTCAGCTCATATACCAAAACCATTTCCAGTGGGATCATGTGGAAGGATAATCTTTGGCTCTTTCTCAACTTGCATACATCTTTTACTTGCTGTTTCTCTTTGAATCTTGCAACTTTAATGAATCTTGTGATACTCTGATGCATGTTGGTGATTGGTACTGATGATTTTCAAATAAAAATGGTCCCCCAAATGTTCATGAAAAACTTTAGCAGATTTATGACAAAACAAGATCCTATTTCTACAAGTTGGACATCTTCTATGATCTGAAAGTTCCAAAATCATATCCTAATATCCAAAATAGAATTAAATATGTGGTCCACGAATGACTGGCTTTTGGGATGATGTCATGATGTACTAAAAGTCTGAATTAAGAGTTTCTTTAACAGAGCCTAATGTGGCTATTTATCAAAAGCAGAGTCAAAAGGCAAAAATGGCAGACTTAGCTTCCAGTCGTTTTCAGTTCAGGTAGGGGATGAATATTTTGAACAAGGAATTTGACAGAGGGACCATGAGGTGAATTTGAAAGCCACATATATTATTATTTCTTTGCTTCAAAAATATACATTTATTACAGTTTTTCATTTGTAAAAAATGCACAGACCGCATTAATCATGATTTATCTTTATGATCCATTTTATCTCTGCTTTAGAACAAGACACCAACATTCCCAAGTCTTGCAGTAAAATGCCTTGTTCTGAAATATATTCTCTTGAGCAAAAGATGAAAATCTACTTCTTATTTTGCCACTTGCCATTGCAAATGGGGCCAGGCATATGGTGTCTTTTATGCCTCCATTTCTGAAGCCCAGCATCATTTTTGTTTCTTTTTGGCTTCTTCACTTGAACCAGTAATACCCACGTTGTTTCCTCTTTGTCTGCTGCCATCTTGCCTCATCACCCTCAATTTTATTTAACTAAGTACTTTCAGAGTACTAACCAAGAATAAATCCTACTTAGAATCTCTTTTTTGAGACAGGGTCTTATTGTGTAGTTCAGGCTGAGATCCTCCTGACTCACTCTCCTGAGTGTTGGGATTATAGATGTGCACTATCATGCCCAGCTCTATTTACAGTCTTAATATAGAACTGAGGGCCTATTAAATTGGCTAAACTTAAAACAACAATACAACTTCTCCTCTTCTCATCACCAATTTTCTTTTTTCAAGAAAAATATAATTTTTTCAAAGTGAATGCATATGGTTTAAGAGTTAAATTACATTTTGGGGGGGTTAAATTTTAAGTAATTTGTATTGTGCTGAGGATTTAGCTTAGGACCTCATGCATGCTAGGTAAGTCTGTCACTAAGCTAAACCCCAGCTCTATTTGTATATTTTAATGACTATAAAATACAGTCAACAACATTTCATGCTGTGTCATTCAGGAAAATTTAACCAAGCCACACTAATAAGTGGCCACAGAAGCCCCCTTTCTTGGGATGTCACATCCCCTTTCTTGGGGTGTTAGCTAACAGCAATAAAAGTTTCTTCATTTATCCACATGTTCAGCAGTAGATCAGCCACAGTCCTGCTCTATGTCATCCTTACTTGGGACTCAGCCAGCCAGGCCAGCCCGTGTTTGTGCACAGTGTTGTTCTGTGGCAGGGATAGAGAAAGGAGAGGAGTGAGCTTTTAGAGCTCTGCCTGGAAGTGACACACTCCCTTTCGTCTTGATTTCATCAGGCAGGATCATCCACAATGCCAAGTCTGACATCAAAGAGGAAGAGAAGTATAATTCTTATCTAGGGATAGACATCAAACATTGTTAAGCAATCAGTCTTCTGGAAATATTTTTTCCCCTTGGAGTTTATAATTCTTTCCTTCTTAGGTTGCCTAGCTTTCTATAAATCTACTGGCATTTCATCTTTTTATGTCCCACTAGATCCATGGATTTTGTTTATAGAGCTCACACATATTAGGTGTTCAATCCATTACTTTTGATGCATTTTCTTGGAGGCGTGCCCTCCAAGCCTGTTCCCCTGGCCAGGAGGGACTGGTAGCTCTCCATACTTACATCTTCACTATTCTCTGTTGATATTCATGGCAGCCAAAACTATGCTTTTCTATTTCTTAATTTATGCCTTTATTTTGATAGAGTAATTCCTCCAGTAGTTTCCAAAGCAAAACAGATGGAAGTTAAATTTTTCAATTTTTTTTAAACATCTTTTCCAGCTCCACATATTGGTTCCTTAGTTTTTTTTTTTATTTTTTTTATTTTCAAGTTCCTTTTTCCTGTTGTCATTTTATGCTGGTCTCTTACTTAAAGGAGTTCCTTCAAATGAGTGGAGAGATTCAACTATTCACCCACATTTAAGAATGAGATGCTACTTGGAAGGCTAAGGCAGGAGGATTGCTGTCCAGTTTGGGCAACACAGCAATGCTCCATTGGAAAAAAAAAAATTATAAAGTACATTAGAGTCCATGTTGGTCTGAACAGGGCAATTTCTCAACTGTTGGGCTTCACTCTTAAGAGACAAGTAACAAGCAACATTTTTCACTGCTAGACTCAAAACCTCAGTATTTATAGGTCTGTTTCTTGAACCAGTGGCTTTTCTGCTAAGAGAAAGATTTCAATCTTTGAACAAGATCCCAGCATCTAAAATCTGAATTTGGGAGGTTAGTGAAGTCTGTCTCATAATTCACCAAAGTCACAATGTCACCAAAGTCAAGGGAGAGGGGATGGGGAAAGGAAGGAATGGAAAAGTAAAAAGAAAATGAGAAAAAAAGGAAAACAAAGAAACAAAGCTTTTGTAAATGGGGAGGAAAAGAGGGGTTGAAGGGAGAGGAATAAAAATAGTAAGTCATATCATGTACAAATTCTCTTTGATGAATGTGATCACTATGTATATCTAAAGTGTACCAACAAAATCTGCTTTAAAAATAAATAAATTGTGATTTTCTGTGCAATGGATTGTCCTCATCCCCTGCTCTGCCTGGGTGTCTAGAGGATCTCTGAATCAGCCTTTTTACAAATATTTTTTACAAATATTTACAAAGTAAAATATCTTGGTCAGGCAGCATGGAGTGAATCAGGGAATATAGAGGTGGAAGAATCTCACTTCTCTTTAAAAATTTTTGCAGCAGATTCAGCCTCATGCTTCCTCTGCTCTCAGAGACGTGGCAGCTCCATTCTCAGAGTCTTTCCAGGGTTCTGTGACATTGGTAGGTTCTCTATCTGGCTGGCTCTGCCTCCTAGCAAAGCTTAGCAATTTACTTTCTCAGCTTTAGTAAGTCGGTTAAACTCATCCATCTGCTTTCTTTAAAGTTTTAAAAACATTTCTTCATTTATTTTCTACATTCCTACATTCTATTCCCATGCTTTTCAGGAAGACTCTCTTTCCTTGTTTGCTTTGTTGTTTTATATGATTTTTATTCCCTATCATTTTAATGAGTTGAGTGAATAGAGAAGAATCTATGTGTTCAATTTACAATGTTTAAGCACAAGTCTTTTATCATTAGGCCCTCACATGTATGTTGGGAGCTGCTGAAACTGGAAATCAGTAATATGTAGGAGGGTAGGACAAGGCCACTTTGCTTAAAACAGCCAAACTACCTCCATTGTGAGAAAAGCAACCTGCCTGGACAATTTCAGCTATTAGTCGCTAGGCAACCTTGTGTCTTCTGCTACTGACTTTGCAAAGGTATAAATAAATGCCCCTATTATTGTTCTTCAGGTTCTCTGCCCATCAGGCAAACAGGCCTCCACCTGACTCACCTCTTGTCTCTTATCTATCTTTTCTTCATTCCTGCTGCAGTTTCTCCCAGGGTACACCAAGAGACCAGTGAATCACTAAACATGTATGCATATAATGAACATTTCCAAAGAAGGAAAGAAAGATTTTTTTTTTTGTCTTTTTTGAGACAGGGTCTCACTATGCAGTTCAGGCTGGCCTTAAGCTCACTTTGTAGCTCAAGCTGGTCTTGAACTCACAACAATCTGCCTGCCTCAGCCTACTGAGTGCTGGGATTGAAAGATTTTTCTTTTTTCTTTTTTTTTTTTTTTTTTTTTGTCTTTTTTGAGACAGGGTCTCACTATGCAGTTCAGGATGGCCTTAAGCTCACTTTGTAGCTCAGGCTGGTCTCGAACTCACAACAATCCTCCTGCCTCAGCCTCCCGAGTGCTGGGATTACAGGCATGCGCCACCATGCCCGGCTGATTTTTCTAAGAAGGAAAATTCAGGAGTAGTTATAGGTAATTTCATAAAAAATGGATATAAATGTAGTAATACAAAATCTATACTTAAAGAAAGCTTTAAAAAATAATTACATGTATTATAGAGAGTATGTCTGTTAGTCTCCCCATAAACAAGGCTGAGTAGTAAATTCAACCCCTGGCAATCTGACAACACAATCTTCATGCTATGTAACATGGTACATCATTTTCCTAAGCTACAGGTGAGCTTGCTATTTCTAATCTGTTAAGTCTTTAATCAATCCCTGTTTATTGTTAACAATCTATTATAGAAAATTTTAAATGTAGATTATTGAGCATATTTGATGTGGCACAGCTAGTATCATTGTAGACACATACATTTTAGATACACATTGGAATAGAACAAAGTAATCTATGACAAATTTTAAAGCACAGTCATTCAAACTATGAAGCCTGGCATATGTTGGATTTATAGCACAGACAGATGGGCATTTCCTGTGAAAGAAAGCAGCTACCATCTGTAATTTGAGAGGCTGTAAGCAATTAGAAATCCCACACTAGCAATATAAAACCTAAAGCACCTGTTAAGATGAAATATCTTAAAGATTTTACCAAATTAAATCACCTATGGCCCTGAACATCCTAATTCAATTCTAGTAATTCATTTTCTCACTGTTTGAAGGTTTTAGTACCAGGATCATGATCACTTTCTGCAAGACTGTTCCCTGCTCCACACTACTGTGGTATCACACCTATGGTAATTCTCTGTGAGAGTAAATGTGTGTACACACATTATTACTGTTGTCTATAGATAGACTACTGTGCTGCTTAGCGGCAGTGCTAGGTTCTGATAAATGCATTATTAGGTGATTTAAGCACTGTCCACACCTCATAAAGTATCCTTCTAAGCTATGATGTTAGTGGGTATACAACTGCATGAGCCCACTTTTATACTTGTGTAGCTCATTTTTTAGCAAGATGTTGTTTTGTGACTGTTTATAAGTAGTATATAAAACTATGCAGATGAGCCTTTGAAACCTATTTTTTTTTTAGACATGGTCTCTCATTATGTGGCTCAGGCTGCATTGATCCTCTGGCCTATCTCCTGAGTAGCTGGGATTACAGGTACTACCATACCCAGACTTAATGACTCTCAAATCTTTGACTTCTTTAAAGGATCTTGTGCCCTCTGCTACCTTGGTGACAATAAGCTTCCCATTTCTGTAGCAAATTATCTGTGATATTCAACTCATAAAGAGGAAAAAGTTTACTTTGGGTCACAGTTTTGAAGCATCCTGTCTGTGACTGGTTAGCGCCATTGCTTTTATAGCTGTGGTGAAAGAGAACATCATGGCAGGGAGCAAAACCTAAACTGTTCACCTCACAGCTGCAAAGTGAAACAGGACTTGAGCAGAATGCTGGGTTTCTACTATCCACCAGTTCTCTTCAAGGGCATACCCCGATAACCTAAAGGTCTCTCATAGGCCACATCTCTTAAGGGTCCTAGCACCTCGCAATATCTCCATGATAGGCACCAAACCTTTTTGACAAAGACCTGTGGAGGATACTTAATACCAAAATGACAGAACTCTGTTACTCATTTTCAGGACCATTCCCTGCATCCTCACCTAACTGGTAATCATAGCCCCTCCTCTCACCTTACAATTTCAAGCTTTTCACGTGTCAATTTGTTTCTTTTTTTTTTTTTAAGATTTTTATTTTTATTTATTTATTTATTTATTTTTTGGCAGAACCGGGGATTGAACTTAGGCCCTTGCACTTGCCAGGGAAGTACTTATTCCACTGAGCCATCTCCCTGGCTCCCCCTTTTTTTTTTTAAAGATTTTTATTTTTATTTATTTATTTATTTTTTAATTTGTTTCTTATCTTTCTAGGTTATTCCTTGTAGGACCTAAATTGCTAACTCCAGCAATTCTTCAACTTCATCAGAGACAGTAATCTAGATACCCCACCATCTGTTTACTGGTTCTTACCATCTTACTCTTTCTGTGTGTGTAGTAGCAGGGACTGAACCCTGTGCATACTAGGCAAGCACTCTACTACTGACTACACTTTAATCTTACTTCTTACAACACCCGAGAATAAAATGTATTATTTGTCTCTACCCTTAACTATTTTTCCTTCTCTCCCCATCACACCTGCCAGGATAAATATCAGACTAAGTTAGTGCCAAAACTGCCTGCTTCGTGCCTGAGCATAAACAATGAATAAGGCACAATCAAGAGTCTCTATAAATTCATGACCTCTCTAGACGTGAGAAACTAATTGAGCACTAACTCAACTGTAGTGGGAGACCTCAATACTTACTTCCACAAATAGATCAACTAGACAAAAAAAAATCAACAAAAAATATCAGAATTAAACAAAGCCTGTGAACAAATGAACTTGATAGATGTTTATAGTATGATATCGCAAAATATCAGAATAAACATTTTATTTTTGAAGTATTTTGACTTTTTTTTGGAGTAACCGGGGATTGAACTCTGAACTCAGGCCTTGCGATTGCCAGGGAAGTGCTTATGCCACTGAGCCATCTCCCTGGCCCCTTGACTTTTATTTTAGAACATATTTATCAGTATTGTACATATTTCTCAGTTCTTGACCTCAGCCAACTTCAGTTGTTTCAATTTGACCCACATATCCTACAGGTGATTCTAGATTTTCATGTGTATCTTAAGTCTCGAGAGTCTCGTTGCTGATAGTTTCCAGTTTCTCAATTTGAGATTGGCTTACAAATAATAAAACCTTCTCCTCAGGCAATAGACTTTCAGAGGATTCATCTTTTTTGGGGGTATCATGTGTTTCCTCTAGAGAAATTATTTCTTTCTCTTCTTGCATTTGGGATTTTGACATGGAATCTTGAGGCACAAATGTGAGATTTTCATCTGGTATACTGTCTTTCGTCTTTGGAAGATTTTTCTTTCTTTTCTTGCATTCCAAGTTTTGAGGCCGAATCTTGATGGTTAAGTATAGGAGTTTTGTGTGGTTATTCACCATGAATACTATATCTTTTTTCTTTTGAAGTTGTTTCTTTCCTTGCATTCCAATTTCTGAGGCTGCATCTTGATGTTCAGGCATAAATATTTCATCTGGTTCATCACCCTGAATACAATGTCTCTTCTGTTTTGAAGATTTTAATTTCTTTCCTTGAATTCCAAGTTGTGATGCTGCATCTTGTTAGTCAGGCATAGAAGCTTTGTCGGGTTCTTCACCCTGAAAGTTACTGGAGGTTTCAGTCCATACTCAGCTGGCTCCAAGGCACAGTGGCACACAGCAGAGATCAACCTTTCATGGTGGTAGCAAAGAGCCAGAATAAACATTCTTCTCAGCTGTACACAGGTTGTTCTACAAAATCCCACATATTATCCCACAAGACATATTTAAGTAAATGTAGACTAATTGAAATCACCCCATGCACACTACCTGACAGTACAATGAAACTGGGAATCAATGACAAAACAAATCACAAAAAATATGGAAGCACATGGAAATTTAAAAATGCACTTTGGAACAACAAATGAGTCACAAAGGAACTTAAAGATGAAATTAAACAGTATATACAATTAAATGATTATGCTGATACAACATACTGAAATTTATGTGATGTAATGAAAACAGTCTTATGAGAGAAATTTATAGAGATGAACTCTCACATCAGGAAAACAGAATGAGCTCAGATAAACAACCTACTGTTAAGCCTCAAACTTCTGATTCCTTTTTTTTTTGGTGGAACCAGGGATTGAACTCAGGCCCTTGACGCTTACCAGAGAAGCACTTACTTTACTGAGTCATCTCACCAGCCTTTCAAACTTCTAGAAAAAGAAGAATAAATGAAATCAAAAGCTCATACAAGTGAAGAAATTATAAAGAGTAGACATTAATGCAATTGAGATTAAGAAAACAATAAAAAGAATCAATGAATTGAAAAGTTGGTTCTTGAAAAAATAAATTGATAAACCATTAGCCAACCTTATCAATAAAAGAAAAAACCCCCATAAACTTAAGAAATTTAACAATGAAAAGGGGGAAATCACAAGACCCTACCAAAAGATCATAAATACCTATTGCAAGACCCTATATTCTGATAAGATAGAAACACATAATAAACGGACAGATTCTTGGACACATCTGAACTCCCAAAACTAAATCAAGAAGTTATAAAAATTCTGCCGGGCATGGTGGCGCATGCCTGTAATCCCAACACTCAGGAGGCTGAGGCAGGAGGATTGTTGTGAGTTCGAGACCAACCTGAGCTACAAAGTGAGCTCGAGGCCAGCCTGAACAGCATAGTGAGACCCTGTCTCAAAAAGACAAAAAATAAAAAATAAAAATTCTAAATAACCTGATATCAACCTATGAAATTGAAAATGTAATTTAAAAATTTACCAACACAGAAAAGCCCAGGTGCTGATGGATTAGTCGTTGACTTCTACAAGAAATTTAGAGTAGAACTAATGCCACTAAAGCTGAAACTCTTTAAGGAAATTGAAAGTAAAGCAATCTTTCCACCTCAGCCTCCCAAGTGCTGGCACTATAGGTATGCACCACCACACCTGGCTTGTTAAATTGAAGATACATCTTGTAGTTATTTTTCTCATCACTGAGACACAATACCTACCAATTTTTTTTTTTAAATATCACAGTTTGTAAAGGTTTCAGTCCATAGTCAGCTGGCTCCAAGGCAGGACCACGTGGTAGAAGGAATGTGGCAGAGAAAAAGCTGTCCAGGGCACATGAAGCAAGAAACAGCAAGTAGCAGCCAGTCTTCTTTCTGCATTTTCATTCCATCCGGGCTATAACCCTATTGGTCGGTGCCACTTACAAGCTGGGTGG